>JAQQAC010021848.1:20761019-20876034 GCA_029783875.1 Phataginus tricuspis | reverse complement strand
CTGTATAAAATTGAGTGGGTCATCCCTCCTTAACACTCAAGTGTCTCATCTGCCAAATAGGCCTAATAATGTGTACACAAGGACTGTCTGAGAATCAGACAAAGTAAGGCTTCAGGCAGCACGTATCGGCTCGGGAGGACTGGACCCATGCCATGCCTTTATTTCCTAGACTGACCTATCTTTCTAGAAAAGCGCTTACTATACTGGGTCTTTGGTTTAATGAGGTGCAGACTGCCAGTGGGGGCAGGACAGAGGGAGAACATGCAGCTGTGAGGGGTTGAGAATCGTCTGTTGGTTCAGAGAAAATGCCATTCTCTTAGCACAGAGATCTACAGATGTGCTCATGTCTATCTCTTGGCATTAAGCAGTCAATAACCATGTCAACTCTACTTTTATTTACAATAATATGTCGCATAAAAGAGGACGTCCACAACCCCTTTCTTATATTTCACTAAAGCAGTTCCTCTGCTTTTTCATTAGCTTGCCGGGGAACAGATGTATGTTGGTAGGAGTCAATACAATCAATTAATTAGGCAACCCTTTTAAGTAACAATGGAAGTAGGAGTCGGGAGCTATGTTAACTCTCGTCTTGGGCAGGGCGATGCTGAGCTGTTGCTCATGTACTAAAAGCACAGTCACACAGGTCAGTGTTATGTTTGCTGAGAGACTGAATGGTTATTTTATGGAATGGATGCTGCAGTTCTTACGTCAGGTTTTATGTGTCTAATTTAATGGTTGCCAGTGGTAACAGGGAGCTCCATGGCAGCTACTAAGCTGTTTATACTGTTGAAGCAAAGCCTGGACCAGCCTTTCCATTAGAAATCTCTATTTAAAAGAATAGTGATGGAGCAAAGAAACAAGAAGACAAGCTCTGGGAATTCTGAAGATATGTAGCTAGGGCTACTCCTGGCTGAAAATATACTGACTGCCATTAATTGGCTTATTCCTTCATTCCGTGAGTATTTACTGAACACCTGCTATGTCCTAGCCAGTGTGCAGGATATTCAGGTTAATATATCATAAAATCATAGTCCTAAGGTCCCGTGGAGTTGGCCTCTACAGTGGAAGACAAATGATATGTAGATAAAAAACAAGCAAATATATAATTACTAATTGTGATTAAGTATGATGAGTGAAATAGACTGGTGCTGTAAAAATTTTTCACTGGATGGGGAGAGGGAGATGGTGGCAGGGAAACCTCTCAGATAACTTAAACGGAAACATGAAGGGTGAGAAGCAGTTGTGAATGGTGGGTGGGACTGAGCAGTGACACCTGCTCATTCAGAGCTCCTGGGAGGAGGACGTTCGGGGCGTGGAGACGTACAGCAAGCTGACTGGCCTGGCAGGGCTGACTGTTCATTTTGGTCATCACGAATTTATAGTGAAGCCAACAAGCCCAGTTGTTTTGTTTTACCCCTCTGGCATCATTCAGCTAAACAGGTGTAGGTGTGGATGAGTTAGACAATTGGATTCAGGCAGAGCTGGGGGTTTTTGGTGAGTGTGGTGATGAAGAGAAAACGGCAAGCTGAGAAAAGTGCAAGGGAGTACTTGTATGAATCAATCTTAGACCTAAAGTGAAGAAGAATGGCAGAAAAGGCAGGAGGGCTGTATGGATAGAGAGTAAGCAGTCATGAAGATGGGTCGCCAGTCTGTAGCTGGAGAGGTAAAGAAAACATCCACGGGGCCCCTGTGAGAATGCACATCTGAGGCTGAGAGGAAGGAGCGTTTTTGGTAATGAGAAGTTTTGAGCATGGGGTGTGTTTAAAATAGAGACCTCCCAGTAGAGGGATTATTAGGGGTTAGTGCCCTCAGAAGTTGGCCTAGACTGGTAGTTTTACTTCCTCTAGATTTGCTTTAATCATTTCATGTACCCATATATTTCACTTTTGGGGAATACACAGCTTTTCCTGAGTCTTTCTTTCCAAACCCTAGAACCTTTTGGGAAAAAAAATCCATTTTCATTAAAACGTAACCGTTTCTTTATCCATTCTCTGGATCCTTACCAGCTGATATGTTATTTAACAAAAGAAACAGATTCACTTAAATATTTTACTTGGGATGATTTATTTAATTTGTTATTCCAGATGACACTTTTGCATTTCAGAAGAAGCTTTTAATAAAAGAGAATTGGATTTAAAGTCAGAGTGAGAAATATTTTGGTTTAGGACATTTTTATTTCTACTTTAAATCCTGGGAATAGTCCTTTAATTACTCATATGTAGGGCCAGTCCTGAAGACGATCAGATGTGAGAGTTGTTGTTTTAAGGCTGTAACAGAATCAGAGACATAATACTTACTGTAGTTTGAGGAAACTTAAAAACTTAGTCTCATTCCTGACTTTCGGTGGTAAGGAAATGCCCAGAGAACAAATGAGTCAACCTCACCTAGTTAATTCCTCAGCTGGCTGGCCACTCAGACCTCAGTGTGTCCGTATCTTCTTATATAGGTGGAAGGATGTCCTATTACAAAAGACATTCAGCAATGGAGATCCTACAGTCTTCTAAAATACCCTGTCCAATGTTTAATAACCTTTGATAACAGGAAGTCACACATTAAAATCCAACACAGGGAAATGGAAAGAAGCCATCTAATATGTTTTTGTGTAATAGCTTCCCCTTAAGTGTGGACCGAACCTCAGGACTTGCTTCTGCTGAAGAGCATAGAGCAGAAGTGAAGGAATACCACGTTCAACATTAGGTTACAAAAGGGCTGTGGCTCCCATCTCGGGAGCCCCTTTTGATTTCTCTCCCTTCCTCTCAGTTGCCATGGAGAGCAGCCCACGGGGCAGGGAATCAAGGTGGGCCAGCAACCACAGGAAGGAATTGGGGAGTGAGTCCCTCTTCTCTCCTCCTCCCCCCTTGCCCTTTTGAGTCTTCAAATGAGATAGCAGCCCTGGCTGGCAGCTTTACTAGACTCAACCTCATGAGATCCCCTGCACCAGAGGTACCCAGACAAGTTGGGACTCTATTCCTGACCTACAGAAATTATGGGATAACAAGTGTTTGTTCTTTTAGTAGCATACTTTGGTGCTAGTCCTAATCTTTCCAGGCCTCATTTTCTTCCCATGTATATATTCAACAATTGAACCAAGTGATGACTGATGTCATATATATACACCAGTGGGGGTGCTTATTATCTGAATTCTTCATGTGTTAGCATAAGCCAATTCTAATCGAATTCTGTCTTCAATAGTGATGAAGAATAGTCAGTCATAATTCTTCTAAAAATAACCCTTCAAACTATAGGAAAGCCTGTATCTTTCTGTCCAATCCAATGTGTGAAAATAATGTGAAACCTTTAATCTTTAAGGATTTGGTTTTTATCTTATTATTCTCCGAGTTAATTTACTTTCTTCTTTAAACTATAGCACAACACTGTGAAATGCTGTATTGCTTGCATCTTATTCTTTATCCTACTAGATGAGTTGCATAGATGCATTTTTTTGTCCATATAATTTGGCAGGGGCTTTATAGGCTTTGATTTCAAAGAAGTAAATGTCGTGATTAGTTTTTATTTGCAAAACAAGCATGAAGATTTAGACTATTTACTCTGGGTAAATTGAGAACCCTGAAGATTATATCAGAAATGTGTTTTCAGTATCTATTTGGACAAGGCATTTTTTACATGGAAATGACCACATAGTCAGAAAATATTCCTCCGAACATGCAGCCAGAGGTCTTTCTGCTGGGCACCCATTAGACGGCCAATATATTCTTATTGATTCATTGATCCAGGTCCCAGCATATGCTTTCCAAACCGAACAAATCTACTCTGTTGGCATGCTGGAAGAATGAAGCCAATTAGCTTTCAGAGAATCCTGGACTCCATTCAGTTGTGGTACTTCTATATAGCAACTCATTAAAAATAATATCTGTGCTATGTAAAACCTTCTCTGGGTATTGATTTCTGCTCTTCAATATGTTGTATTTGAATTGGAGCTCTTATTTACCCCATATTATGGGCTATTGCCTCTCCTGTGAAGCCAAAGAAATGTGTTTGGTTTGGTGTGTGTGTGTGTGTGTGTGTGTGTGCGTGTGTGTTATGTGGGATGGAGGCTAATTTCCAAAGGAATGACTGTGGTGTCTCATATTAACTTTGCCACTTCTTTGTATAATGAAGCTACAGAAGTTAACCAGGGACGGAACCCACATTGTAAAGTAATGTTCATTAACAGATACTGAAAACAGATGTTTAGAAGTCAAAACTACCAAAGCAGTCTGTTTCCAAGCAGCATATTCACCATTCCTTATTTTCTGTCTTGTGAGTTGCCCTCATTTTCCATTTTTCTGGAGTTCATTAAAGGTGCTGGACATTAGCCACGAAGGTTACAAATCTCTTCAGTTCCCCGAGAACGTGACTCAGAGACAGGGCTGCTGGCAGACCGCTGCCCACTCCACACTGCCTCACTCGCCCTTGACAGAGGCCATGTACTGAGCACGCTGACTGCCGCTGTGATCGCCGGGCCAGCGAGGAGGTGACCTGTGGCTCAAGGCTCAGGGAAGACCACCAGCTGCTTGTAGCCGGGTCAGTGACCAGCTGTCAGCCGGGAAGATCTCCTGTCAGTGCCAGCCCAGGGGAATTCAAAGTGCTGACCTGGAGGGGAAAGGGCAGAGCCTCTGGACAGCTCACCCCATTTGCATTGTAAAGACAGAGGGTGAGGTGACTCTGGGAGGCTGCCCTTGTCCCCCATACCTCCCACGGTGAAGCAGATGCATTTAAAGGGGTGGAAGCATGGGGCAGGATGGAATTCTTTGTTGATTCACTGCCTGATTTTAGCACTGCTTTAAATGCAGAGGCTTTCCTTTATTAGGAAACGTGCTTTAGACAGGGCTTAATGCAGCATCTTGTTGGTGTCTCTTTTAACTTGGTCTCACGGATCCTTCAGCCTGATGTTAGGTAATTTGAAAATAAGAAAATAAGTAACTTTGGTTATTTTGCAGGGGTAGAAAGTAACTTTTAATCCTATATTGTTTTCCTCAATCATCACCAAGCTGAGAGAAGAGAACAGCCTTAAACCCAGAAAGCTTTGCAATGATTTGGTGGTAATGTGTGCTGGAGAGAGAGAGAGAGACTGCCTGAAAGCATCATTAAAGATGAGGGGAGAGGTGCTCCATAAATATGTGGGTAGTTATTTATTACAAAATAAATTATGTATTGACATGAGGAATTACACCATCATTTTCTGTTTGAGTTGGTACCGAGTAAATTGGTTTCTATCTAAAAGGTCACGTGGAATGCTGGCTTTGTGTTCCTGTCATGACATTCGCCTTATTGGCATTCAGGAGCGTCCCCTCTGCTTCATGCAATCGCTGTCTCCTTTCACTGTGTTTACAGATAATCCAGCAACTTTGCAGGCCAAATGGCTTTCTGAATATGAGCTCACAAAGCATCGGACCAGACAGCCTCCTGCTTAGGGAGTTTCCGCACAGCTCAGCCATAAGGCACAGATCAGTAATAGCTTTAGGAGGGAGAGTGACAGAAAATTGCTCATAATTTGCCGCACCATAATTAAGAATGGCTTGGACTATTGAAGCCACTGTTTAATTTTCCCCTCTTTAAAATGAACTCTGTTACTGTTACCAACTGCTCTGTGGGTCTGAGGGCTTCCACTCCTAGGAGCAGACCATTTGCTCACCTCCTTGCGGAAGCAGCGATGCATTCTGAGCCAAGCCACTTCGCCTTTATGGGGAGGCCACGCATGAGCTTTAAAAGAGTAGCCCCGTTGCTAAAATGTGGTTGTCCCTGCTCCACAGGCCTCTCCTGAAACATACCGCACTGCATTGGCTTAGAACAGACAGTCAAATGCCTTAAACCCAGAGAAAAAAGGCAAGTAGAAAGTGTCTTAACCATTGTTCAGCGGTTTTCACGGCTGACTTGGTAGGTAAAGTTTATCAGAAAAGTCAGTTCAGGTGTGCTTAGAAAGCTTGATGGCATCTCTCAACTCCCTCGGCAGGCAGCTCATGGAGGGGAACAGCTGATCAGAGGCCCAAATTAGCAGCCCGGTCTTTGGCAAATGAACTGATTAGTGTCATCCCGTGAGCGTCTCTGTCCTGGGGGTCATACTTCAGGCAGCTTCTCAGGACCCCAGCGTCACCCTGCTCCCTGTGCACGTCTCTTGCTGAGCACATCCCACCTCTTACTGCACTGATTTGTGGGTTGACCTTATCTTTTTTCACCAGGCATGAAGCCCTTTGAGTTCAGAATTGTGAATGCTCACAGTCCCCAGCATGTAGCATAAAATAGTTGTTGAATAAATATTTGTTGACTGATGGACTGAATGATGGATGATTGACAGCGCTCGCCCAGAAGTTAGGGGGAAAGGCTGTCCACTGGAGGTCCAGTGCACCATTATTAACTGTCCCAACCCAGAGGTACACTGGCTGCAGACTAGCAAATTAGATTCTATTAAAATAAAAAGGAGGCCGACTACTGCTCGGTGAAAGTTTCACTAAATTCCTCATTTATTAACGTAATGTGTTGAGTGCCCGGCCTATGCCAGGCGCTGTTTTGGACACTGGAGACTTATGATGGGCAAAACAATCCATGCAATTATGGAGTTTGTATTCTGGTGCAGGAAACCAGACAGTAAATAATAAGTATAACAAGTAAATTGTGTTTTATGCAAGATGTGACACATGCAGCAAAAACAATGAAACTGGGTAAGGGGGGGTCACAGCACAGGTGTCGGGGTCAGATGGGAATGGGTCTCAGTCTTAAATAGTGTCAGCAGGATAGGCCTCATTGAGATGATTATATTTGTGAAAAGACTGGAAGCTAGTGTACGAGTTAACTGTGTGCCTATTAGAAGAACATTCAAAGCACTGGAACTGCCTGAGCAAAGACCTTAAGTTGGGAGATTGTCTGGAGTGTTTCTGGAGGACACAGGGAACTGGGGTAAGCCACGGGGCCATGGCTGGAGATCAGGTTGGAGAGGTGAGGGGTCAAGGGCTCAGCAGACCCTGTAAGGCCTTTGGCTTTTATTCTGAGTGACATAGTTAATCTAATCCACCTCCTCCTTTGGACTTGGAACTCCCATTTCGCATTTGTACTTATATCTATTTCAGCAAGTAATGCATCATGTTGAACTATTGTGTCTTTTGTCCTTGCTAGACTTTCAAGTTCTAAATGCAGTTTTTAAATCTTAGTCTCTCTATCTGGCCCAGAAGAATAATGCACATTCTAGACACTCCATTATTATTTGTTGAACTGAATTATGACAACAAACAAACCACAGGACCAGGCTCACACGGTTTTGTAAATGGAGTGCAGGTCGCAGATGGTTTCTGGGGCACCGGAGTTAGTACAGGAATGTGCCACCCGCTTCTCAGCTGTAGGCTAGTGTTTTCCTTGTAAAGCCTACTGCTGTGTGGTACTCTCCCCACCTCCCAGCACTGCGTGCCCCCTAGCCAGCTGCAGGGCTGGCACCATCCTTCTCCCAAGGGAGGCTCTGGTGGTCATGCTGCTGGCCTCACACGCTAGGGCTCCGGGTCTCTGCACGTTGGGATCCCTGGAGAGATTTCACAGACCAGTGTGCGTGTGCCTCGCCCTCATCACAGAGCAGTTGTGCCAGAAGTTCTGAGGGTGGGGCTCAGGCTTGGATAGAGTTTCGAAGCTCCCAGGCGATCCTGATGTCCAGCCAGGATAGAGAGCCACTGATCTGTAGCCGTTCCAAGACTTTCCCAGGAGGTTCTGGTGCTGTACCAGCCAACACAGGAGCCACTCTTCACATGCGGCTACTTGATAGAAGGATTTACTTCTGAGATGCACTAGCCCCCTTTCAAGGGCGCGGTGGCCTTGTGTGGCGAGTGGGTGTCACACTGGAAAGCACCGATGCTGGACATTCCATCACCACAGAGCACCCTCTCGACCAGCGCTACCTTCTAGAGATTTCCCTTGCCTTCCAGAAAGCATCAGGTTCCTACCTGATGGAGTTAATGTGTAGACAGTATGTGCTATGCTATGTGATAAAAGGTTCTTCTTTAACATGGAGCTTAGGAATAGACTCAGAACAAGACTGAGTTTCCTTCTGAGCTATTGGCAAAGAGCCTACACACAGCCCTGTGTTGACGTGCGGCTGCCGTCCCTGCCCTGGCCTCTTACAGATGTGCTGCCCGCCTGGCCTCTAGGCTTGGAAATAAACTTAATTCTCTTGGAAATGGCCAGAGTGGCATGCAGAATGCTGTGGAGCTGAGGCCCATGTTTCCCTGGAGACTTACGCCAGGATCTAAACTGACGTTCTCTACGGGATTGCCGATAGGAGTGACGCGTGCCGTTTCAAATATCGGCTTCATTCGTCCTGTGCCTCTGCTAAGGTGGCAGAGCCCAGACCCTCAAGGATGATGGCCATTTCTGGGGACAGGCGGACACCTACGTTGAACTCTCAATTCACTTCAGTGTAGGCCACTTGCCCAGAAACAGTGTATGAACTTCCAGTTTGTTCTTAACTTTGGTTTGGTTCAGGGAGTTAGCTAACCTTATAAGCACAGGTCCTTTTCCCACAAGGAACACTAACCCTTTCAAAGCTGTGCAAACATCCATGAAAAGTTGGTCTAGAACAGAGGCAGCCAGTGTCCCTGCTCTAAAGATGTACAGAAATGCAAGACATCCACACAACACTTTAGCCTTGGGAAGACTAACGAACCTCTCAAAATTTAAGTTGCCTCATCTGTAAAATGTGAATAATAATACTCGCCTCACTGGACTGTTGTAAAGATTAAATTAAATAATGTACTTTCAAAACATTTCAGCTCATTGCCCGACCCAAAGTATGCAATAAACAATATTGTTGCTGTGTTGTTCAAGGTCCCTTCCTACCCAGTCTGGGCTGAACAACATCAAAACTTCTCAAGTATTAGGATTAAAAAAAATTTAGAGGGACTGTTGAGAGAATGGAATGTATAAAACTTAGTTGATGAACTTAAAAAAAAAAGTGAAGCTTTCCTTAATCGCATTGGGAAAAAAGGGTTCTTGCTGAGAATTGTATCATGGTACTGTGTTATCACATAATTTATTTTGTACACATAATTGACTTTTACCTGGAAGCAAGAAAGCCCATGTGAAAATGTTAAAAAGAAGTCAAGTGAGAGACCAGCTGGGAGAAATTAAATCTGCAGTGTGTAAATATAATAAGGTGAAAGGAGTCTGGCTTGATTGAGGGGTATATGCAAATGCAGTGAGTTGCTAGAAGGGAAGTTCTCTGGGGCCTGCAATGGACTTGGGGGAATTTTGAAGAATTGGCAGAGATCCAGCTGGCTGTGGAAGGCTGGGATTATGTGAGAGATGGGGAGGGATTTCAGATGAGGAAGATGTGCAAGGTTGTATCTCCTTAGGTGGAAGTGAATGGACTGTTCTGAGCAAACACACATGTACTATATGGATCAGAAATATTTGAGAAGTTTTGGTGTTGTTCAGCCCAGACTGGGTAGGAAGGGGCCTTGAACAACACAGCAACAATATTGTTTATTGCATACTTTGGGTCGGGCAATGAGCTGAAATGTTTTGAAAGTACATTATTTAATTTAATCTTTACAACAGTCCAGTGAGGTGAGTATTATTATTCACATTTTATAGATGAGGCAACTTAAATTTTGAGAGGTTCGTTAGTCTTCCCAAGGCTAAAGTGTTGTGTGGATGTCTTGCATTTCTGTACATCTTTAGAGCGGGGACACTGGCTGCCTCTGTTCTAGACCAACTTTTCATGGATGTTTGCACAGCTTTGAAAGAGTTAGTGTCTCCTTCTGGAGCAGAGGGCAGGTTTGTTTGTGGTCTGGTGCAATGGACACAATGTTTCCCTTGGGGGCAAAGGTTGAGCAGGCTTACTATCCATTATAAAAGATGTGGGTTCCCCAAGCTCAGGGTTGCTCTCCTGGAACGAAGGTGTGGGAACCCTTTCATCCTTTCACATTGTCCTGGGGGAGCTCAGGCTCAGGGAAGTGGAGTGAATGGTGACTCATGGCTAGTTAGTGCTATTGCTCTGAGTCATTCATTTTTAATTAAATAAACGTATTTATTTTTAAACTATATTTATCAATTATTTATTTTGATTTACTTGTCTCTGCCCTGGGAGTTTTGTGTCTTCTTCCAGCATCTATGAAACCATGGTGGACTAACTTGTAGGTTTACGAAAATGTAGGGTGAATTTTCAGAGCATTCATTTAGGTGCTGACCTAAACCTCTGGTAAGTAATGAAATGACCTTAGAAAGCTTTGGAAGTCAACCCACTGTTAGGTGATAAGGGCTTGTATTAGAGTAGTTTCAAAGGAAGAAATAGATGCTAGAAACAGAAAGGAAGAAACCAGGCGAGGAGAGGATATTTTGGGATGTACTGTGGGGCAAGAGGTGGTCAGAAAGTATAAAAGGTCAAAACAAGAATTAAAATTCTGTGCGTGAGTAGATGGATGCAGAAATTACTAAAGTGAGGAGGAACTTCACTCTCGGAGGAATAAGGGCAGCTTGTTTTCTGCTTTTCGAGTTTTACTTCTCTTAAGAGCTGGGTATTTAAATATTTTCTGCAGAGGATCTGGCAGAGGAAGCATGCGTAAAACATAGCAAGTAGATTTCACCTCTCCTCTGCTCCTCGGAAATGTGGGTGGGTATTGCTGCTGAGTGGCCCTGGGAGGGGGCTGTGTATGACGGGCTTCTCTGTGTGGGAGGGCGCAGGGGGAGGAGAAGTGAGCGGCTGGAGCAGCGGCCCAGTGGCTTCTGAGGCCGTTTTGGGCCTTCTCTGGCTGGCTGCAGGCTGGGTGTCTCTCCCAAGGGAAAGCTCGGCCCCTAAGCACTACCTTTTCACAAAAACAAAAAACACCATGGATGTTACTCTGGGGATGGGCTTTGCTCTCTTCCAGTTTTCTCGGATGGACTTTTTAACAATAATAGCACAAAACATCATCTGTTCCTGCAACGTCACTTACAGTGGCAACAATCTGAAGACTTTTCTCATTTATTGTCTGTATAACCATTTTTTGGGTTTCCTAAGAAGCAATGAATGGCAAATTAAAAGAACTGACAAACTCTATTTGCATGTTACCATCTCCTGGGCCCCTCTGCCTTAACCAATAGTCATTTCAGAAAATCATACAGGTTGTATTTTTAAAATACGAAGAAATCCTCCAAGAAGAATCCAAGTTAATGTAACCTAAGGGGTGCAGTCGTGACACTCGGTGTATTATAGTCCTCATGGGAAGGGAAAATTTCTCAGTGTTTCCTGTTTCTGAGCAGCTGCTCATGTTTGGTGAACCTCATCTAGAGCTCCACATTCTCTCAGTGAGGGCAACTTATACAATGGCAAGATTATTTTGCTGTCCTTCGAAAATCCATGGCGGCGACACTTCATGCCTCTCTGACTCGAACCCAGGTGACTCGGGGACAGAATAGCACCATTTAGTATAAAAAAGATTTTAATCTTTAAAAAATGTGGCATGGTCTTTATTAGATGATTGTAAGAGTTGTAGATTAGTTGGCCATCAATGTACTGTTTAGGCACGAACGAGGGTTTTTTTTTCTTTCTTTCTTTCTTTCCTTTTTTTTTGGTGTGTGTGTGTGTGCATCATTTTTAACATCTCCTGTATCTATGGATAAGAGTTCTCAGGTGAAGCGCTGAGTATGTTACTGAAAGCCCAGTGGAGGTAGGTGTGCAAAGTCAGTCTGAACATATGCTGTAATGGATTTGACCTCGAGCACTATGGAGAGAAATTGCAGATAACCACCTGAACGGACTTCTGAAGCTTGGAGTTCTGACTCCCAAGATACAGGGAAAAGTGAGACTAAACAGATTGGAATGAACAGCTCAGAGGTAGCAGAATGGAAATGAGTCTGATTTTAAAAGGAAACAGCTAAATAACAATGATTTATTCTTTAGCTCTTTTTAAATGTTCTTTCTTTGGCTCCCAAATGTGTCCTTAGAGTACAATAAATAACCTGCAGCACAAATTATATTGTTTCTGATCACACTGATGCCTGTTAAAATGAATATTTACTCAATATGTAAACATACATATGAAATACAAAATCGTGGGAACAAACCCTAGGCTCTAAGCAATGACAGACCCATATGGGTGACCTAGTCTTACCCACTACCAGGGCCAAAATAGCCTCCAGAGTAATTAGGCTGAGACTTGCATGCTTCCTGTGACAGGCATCTCAGAGATTTATGGTTGGTTTTCACTGCTACAGAGGCATAAAATTGCAGATATTATGAAATATCATAGCAAGCCCTGTTTTGCCACCTTTACTGTGAACACAGCATTGATAGATCTAAACAATACAGTTGGTATTGTTTGCAGTTTTGGCCTCACATAATCTAATCAGTGACTAGTGTCTGCTATGCAGCTAACTAGGCTTGAGGCTGAGGCATGTGAGCATGAAACAGCTCTAAGCTAAGTGGCCTCCTCGGAGTTCAGGCCTGAGGTCTTGACACTGTTACCCAGACCCATGAACAGTGTGCTCTGATCAGCTAGGCCCGAGGAATTCTGCGTAGACCCTCAAATATATAAACACAACTGTATATACAAAAGCCTCTATATATGGGCTGTTTTTCACATGGTGCTAGAAAATGGACTCTAGAAATCATACGGACTGTGTGATTTTGGATTTTGCTGTTGTTATATGTACAAGCATAAATACACACTATATAATATGGAGCAATGGAACTATCAGAGAAAAAAGTGGAGGTACCCCAGAAAACAGAGAGTGTACCAAATACACACAGAAATATTAATTATATTGATTGACCATGAGGTTATGTGACCTTTGACATTTCTCTTTTGTTTGGAATTGTTTTCTTTTTTTTACTAGTGGAGTAGCTGGGTCTCCACGTCAAAATTTTTGAGACCATTTACTCCCTAGACAAACGTTGCGGCCGTACATTTTATACGTGTCAGGTGACATGCTAGCGATTATGCCTGCAGCGCTGCACAGCTATTTCTAAACGATGCTTGCAGCCGACGCCACTGCGTAATTCGTTGGTGCATTTACAAACCTACTGACGGCACCCTTTGGGAAGATGTTTCTTCACAATGAACTCCCATGCTGAAGATGAACAAGAGGGCTCCCAGCTTGTCTTTCTTGTATTGTGATTCTCTTTTCTGCTCCTTGGGTTTTTTCCTCCCGAGGTTTAGAGTCTGAGACCGTGACAATATAAGATCACGTCAGAAGAAGGATAGCGATCGTGAGGCACAGTTGCGCGTACACTGAACGTTGAGCTTTAAGCCACTAGGTTTGCATATTGGTTCATAAGACAAAATGCTGAGCAGGCTGTTGTATAGACCTGAGCTTGCACTCATGAAAATAAACAGATAAAAGAAATGGTAACCTGCAAGAAGGGGGAGTGTTTAATATAACTGCCAACAGAAATATTCCCTGCTATAAAACAATCGAAGGCAAACATATTTACGGCTAACATGATTTGGATAGTTTTTCGTGGTTTCCCCTCTAGTTTTGGAGACTCTGAGCAAGGAACAGACAGAATGTAGCAAAGCATCTGAAAGGGCTGGTCTTTGTTACCCTTTTTTGCATATCTGAGAATGAAGCAACTCAGCTCCAATCATTGATACTTCTGCTGGTTTTTAAAAACACTTTTGCTGGTTTTTAAAAGCACTTTCCCATGTTTTATGGAACACACAGCAGCCTGCATGACACTGCTGTGGGGTGCGAAGTTGAAGCCATAGCCGTTGAACACTCTGAATTTCCCCAGTGTGTCTCAGTGGTAGAACCCCTTGTACTAAACCTGTGTGTGCTGTTCCACAGAGAAAATGCAGCCTTCCCCAGCTCTCTGAGTTTCTCATTCTGTACCTGTTCCGTTCCTGTAGCAAGGAGGCTCAGTGGCTGCATATGGAGTTTCATTGTGAAGTACATACAGGTAGTCTAGTTCGAGGTTCTTTGCCAAACATATAGAGAAAGAAGTTATGTTTCTGCTTATTTTTTCCTATTTTATGTGCATGTCTCCCCTTTCCAAATGTGTATTTTGTATAATTCATCAAATATGATATTGCTCTAATTTTAATGTAGGTAGATTACACGAAAACTAACAATTCTTCTCAAGAAATAGACACGACAGCTACCCTGTGCCCGTCACTCTGGCTGTGTACGTACAGGACCTTGTTATACTTTGTCCCTTCTGGGTCCGTGTTGAATTTGGTTCATTCATATAATCCTAACGCTGGGCCATCAGAAAATTGCCTCAACCTGTGAAATCTAAAGTAGAGGAATTAACAGAAAGAGAACTATATTTAAATGATATTGCAATATTTAAAAATCCTTCCAGACATAAGGAAAGGTCAAACATTAGATAGTTTACATTCCATAGCAAATCTTTTAAATGACTATTGAATGGAAAAATGTTCCTACTACTTCGTAAGCAGTTTTTGGCAAATGATTTGTTTTCCTATGATTGTACTTGTGTTCAGTCTTATAGTTGTCAGGACATTGCCTTCAGTGGATTTTTAGCTAGCAGGGTAAGATGAATTTCTTTTGTTATTAGGTGGAAAAATGTCCTCTGCTGCAAGAACAGTGTGAATGGGTATGGATCATAGGATATACAAGTGCAATTTGGAGACTCACTTGTGAATATAAACTATGAAAGCTACTTAAATCATTTCTATTTGCTCGAAAAGAACATCAGGACTACTAACACTGAGAATAAAAGAGGATAGTGAATGTAAAAACAATGTAAAAGTGGATACAGCCTTAAAGGGAGAGCAAGAATTATAGTAATACAAAATAACTTGATTGAGTTCATTCTCTTTCTGCATGTAAGCTTCTATTAACTTATTAACATATGTAACTATTAAAAATGCAAAAATAGAACAATAAAGGGAAAAGACAGCTGAGGCTTTAGATCATATTTGTCAACTCAGCACAAAGCAGACGGACACACTTCTTGGCCTAGACTGTGATAAGTAAATTACTAGTTTGATGGATGGTTTTGAGTTCACTAATGTGATGTTTTTGCATTGTTTAGACAATACATTCTATTGAAATGGGAAATGTAGACAAATGGTTATGCACAATTACTTGGCAGTATTTTGAAAATATGTCACAAATATAAGATGTTAGGCTTTTTCTTTCTTTAAGAGATGAATGTTCCAAAATGCAGGATTGATGAAATTGAGGTTCTTACGTGGAGAAGAAGTTTATCTGGAAAGGAATGTCTTCTCAAGGGGAGTTGAGATTTGAGTGTCTTCATACAGAAATTACCTTGAAGCCAGTTGCAGAGATTTTAACCCCCGTATCAGTCATCTGCTACGAAGTGAACGATAACATGCTAATAGATTGTTCGTAAGAGTAGATTTGTTCAGAAAGAAAGGAGCAGCACTTGAAATGATGGTGATATTGGAAAGATGTCCCTACAGACTGAATGATGTTTGTGTTTTTAAAAAAGCAGAAGGTAATAGACTCAAGGAGAAAAAAAATGCATGGCTCGGAATGAGCATTGTGGAAAAAGGACTGGGTGTCTCGGCTGTCGTAGTCGGCCAAAAAATATGTTGAGATGTATAAACGTGTTTGACTCCTTTTGGATTTTCCTGATTATTAAGTCAAAGAATTAAATAGATTTGTGAATGTAAGTGCAAATTATAGCCATTATTATGGTGCTATTGTTGGAAAAAAATTGCTGCCATATTCCTAGATTATGTTAAGAATGAATGTGAAAAGGATGGGCCAGAAGAAAAGTCTTCCGCAACATTAGTCAGACAGCTATTAGGATATTAGACTCCATCTTGTTTCTCGTGCTTTTACGGTTATGCAGACAAAGAAGATGAAGATTTTAAAAGAATGTCATTGTTTAAGGCTGGAAAAGGGTCAAGTGAACTGGAATTGTTAAGTGATGTAAAGATTTTATGAGGTAAATGTGTGATAATTGTTTCTGTCACCCATAGACTGAGCTACTCATTAGTCAATAGCACATTTATGGAAGCCTGACATGCTGATACTTTGCCAGGTCTTGGGCAAGAAAAGTCTGTGCAGTTCCTGTTGCAAGAAGGAGTTTGCCACAAAGTCCTGGAAGACCAGTACCCCAGACATTAAATAGTTAAAGATAGCAAAATACAGCCATGTGTTATTGATTATAAGAACAATCAAATTTAAGGGATGGGATATTAGTGAGATTTGCTGCAGGGGGCTTTCTGGGGACTATGAAGATCTGCTCAGGTTTGGAAATGAGCAAGGTTTGGAAAAAGCAGAGACACAAGAAAACATTTTGGTGAGAGATGCATGAAAGGACAGAGTAAGACAGAGGAGCAAAGAGGGCTGGCAGGAGTGCAAATGCTGTGTGGTCAGCAAACATAGATGTTTAGTGATACTAAAGTTTAAAGGAAGCTAATCCTGGCCTCAGTTTTTCAAAACTGGAAATGACCTTAAATACCATCAGTCATCTTTTCATTTAACATATTAGTCTTAGCGAGATTAAGTTGGTTGTTGATGGCCATCCACCTTGCTTGTCCTAGGATGAGGACGAAAAGCCAGATCTGATTGAGGCTGGTGTTCTTTCTTCTATTTTCTGATGGGCTTTCTGGAATAAAATGAAAAAACAACTTTGATCTTGTTTTTTAGGCCATTTTTGTTAATTTTTGAAAAAAAAGTGAGGTGTCATGGTTACAACTTTGTAAAAGGTTCTGATGAAATTTGCAAGCAATGGCTCATCATGTCTGTTCATGCATTTGATCCACTGAGTTTGCTCAGAGGTGAACATTCCTGTGTTGTTTGTGACAATCTTCATCAAACAGTCTGAAGATTGTCATCAGAGCAGAGAAAATTGGGTTTTGGATTTTCTTTATTGATACACATTGACCTTTCAACCCTACTGGTTAACAAGTCACAGAAGGTATGTTCTTTCCTGTGTGGTTCCCGGCGCTGGCTGTGTTCCACCATGTGTCAAGGTTACATTCTGCCGCAGCTGCCGTTTTTTTGCCAGCTGGCAATGTGCTTGTCTGTCTATTAATGTTTTAGAAAATGATTAATAAGCTCCCCCAATCCACACTGAAAAAAGAGGAGGTCCACATCATTCCTAAATGCACTAAGATGAGATGCTGAGTGACCTCCTGTGGTCCAGTGACCCCATGGGTACCTACCCCCGGTTGAAATGTAGAATGAATTGTTCTCATGACAATGTGGAAACCTCGGAAATATAAAAGAAAATGCAGAAGTAAATATCACTTATCAAGATGTGCACTTATAATTTAATGTTATTTTTAGAATTCAAATCAAGGCTAAGAGATACAAGGAAGTACCTTTGAAGATTTTTGAGTAGGTTCAATTTCTGTCTGTGTTAATCGTGTTAAACATTATTCTGGGACACATTCCGTTTTCAGCCTGTCCATCTGTTACATGATCGGAATGACCTTCCTTGCTTCTTCTTCATCTCCGGAATTTTTTTCCTTGGTTGACTTAAAAAAGAATAAAATAGTTTGGCCTTCTTTCATTTAAAGTTACTAACAAACAACTTTAAGTTTGTATACATAGGGGAGAGCACTGTTTTTCCCACAATATACACTACATCCTTCATTGATGGCATAGAGGCCACCCAGGGCCACCAAGTATGTTGCGTCAGTAGGGATCTGACGCAACAAAAATGCATCTTTGAGTTCAAAGAACAGAAAGTTGTGAAGTTTTGATGCTCTGGAAGGCCTGGAAATTAGAGGCAAACCAGGAGGTTCTTGTTCTTCTGAAACCACAAACAATAGTCACAGAAACTCTGCTTGTGATGCAAACGCAGTACCTCCTGTTAATCACCCTCATTTAGGCTTGGTCTTTGAGCTACTCTGTGATAGAATTAAAGATTAGTGTCTTGTCTGGTGCAGGTGGGAGAGGCAATAAAGAGCAAAGGGCAGTTAAAATAGAGATTTGTCCTTATAGCAGCTCTTTGCTAACCTTGTGGCTGTCCTGACCAAACTTAGTATTTTTATTTGTGAAGAGCTGTTATAGAGACATTCTTTTATTTCTTTATTAATGGAGAATATTAATTGCAGACTTACTTTAAATAAATCACTCTTCAAGGTGCTAGGAATACAGTAATGAAAAGGGAGGCGTGGTTACAGTCTGACAGGACTATCTTTGCTCTTGTTCCTTTGGGGATAGGTCACGGGGTTAGGGAGAGGATGGGAATATTAGCTACAGGGGATTTTTTTTTATTCAGAACTGTGACAGGCCCTATGGAAATGCCCATTTTGTGTATTTTATCCATTCCCACAATTTTGAGAATTGATACATTAAATTTGCTTTTCTTCCCTTGTTTGATCACATCATCAGTCACAGAATCCTGGAGCTCCAAAGATACTAAAGTTTGAAATTTTAGTATGTTATATGGAATCACATAGATTACTTCTGTTTATTTTAGAGAGAAGGAATTTTTTAATTGCCATGTGAAGTTTGCCATGTATGTACACACACACACACACACACACATATTGCATTTTCTTTATCCAGTCACTGACAGACGCTTTGATTGTTTCCCTATATTGTCTATTGTGAACAATCCTGCAGGGAACATGGGAGTGCAGGTATCTGCTCAATATCCCGTTTCCATTTCCTGGGGATATATACCCAGAAGCGGAACTGCTGGATCATACGGCACTTCTATCTTTAAATTTTTTAGTAACTTCCATACTGTTTTCCACAGTGGCTGCCCCAGTTTACATTCCCACTGACAGTGCACAGGGCTCCCTGTTCTTCTCATCCTCACCAGTACTTGTTATCTCTTGTCCTCTTGACAATAGATGGGAGGTGATAACTCCCTGTGGGTTTGATTTACCTTTCCCTAGTGATTAGTGTTCTTGAGCACCCTTTCATGTACCTGATAGCCATTATAGCTTTTCCTATAAGCTATCTAAGATCTATGAAAATGTGTAACCGTGCATTAGGAAGCATAATGAACTGTGAACATCCCCCCTGGGGCTCACTTTCCATGGGCGTGCAGCCTTGGGGCTGTTTCCGTCATTTCTGTCTTTTTCTGTTCTAATTAATAATATATTCTACTATTTGGTGGACATTTCGGATGACTCCCTTATCACTACCCAACTTTAGAACAAGGCCATTACCAATGCCATTGAATCTATGTTGTTGCCCATTCCTATTCAGTCTCTTTGCTTCCCTCTCAGATGTAATGACTCTCCTGAGTATGTGTGTACCATTCCTTTGCTATTTAAAAAAGTTTCCTACCTCTGCATGTATCTCTCAACCAGGTATTGTTTTGTTTTCTTGCTCTGAGTTTTATAGAAGTCGTATGGGACTACATCCATTTGTGTGGCCTGTCATTTTCACTCAGTGTCCTGTTTCCGACGGTCACCGAGACGGCTCTGCGAAACAGCTCATTCTTTTTCGCAGTGCTCTGTCCTGCCATGTCATAAATCACATTTCCACGTGTCTGGGAGTCTGTTTCTGGGCTGTCTGTTCTGTTCCACTGGGTCAAATTTCTTCTTGAGATTCCCTATTCCAATACCACATGGTTGTAACTGTCCTTTATAAGAAGTGTTGACATTTAGGAGGGCAAACTCCCATTTTGTGTTTAATCCTCAAGAATATCTTGGTAATTCTTGAGCTTTCGTTCTTCTGTAAAATTTTTAGGATCAGTTTGTCAAGTGACTCGGAAATACAGGTATGAATTTGATTAATATTGTACTCAATGCAAAAATAATTTGGGGAAAAATCGATGCTTTGTAAAATTCAGCCTTCTTTGTACCAGTTAACATTCAATCGGAGAAACAGAACCAGTGGGAGACACTTACTGAGAGATTTATTGCCAGGAGCAGACTTTACACCATTATGCGGCTGGTTAGGCAAGTCTAAAGCCACAGGTCAGGCCATGAGGGAGGGCAGGCAGGGAGTTTTGGGACACACTGAGCTCCTATCCATCCATGGCGTTTCTTCTTCAGGGAAGTCTCAGTTTTGCTCTAAAGGCTCTTCAACTGATTGAATTGGACCCACCCAGGTGACTTTGGGTAATCTCCTGAATTTAAAGTTAATTGATTGTGGACTTTACAAAATACCCTCACACCACCACCTAGCTTAGTGTTGGATTGGATAACTGAGGACTGTGGACTAGCCATTTTGACACGTAAAATTGACCATCTCACTTGTCATGAACATGGTAGGTTTCTCCATTTATGCATATTTATTTTTCTGTAGTTAATGCCTTTTCATAAACTAATTTTCTCTAAAAACAAGTCTGTTTTTAAATTTACATTTTCTAGCAGTAACATCTCCTGGTGTAAGGAAGTGCAATTGATTTTTGTCTATGGACTTCTATCTAACTTGTGAAACTCCTATTATTTCTAACAATTTTTCTGGAGACTCTTTTGGGTATTTTATGTATGTGATTATATAACTTGCTAGAATAGCAATTCTGTGTCTTCCTCTTCAGTGCTTTTTTTAAAATCAATTTTTAAATTACATATGGTAAAATTTACTCTTTTGTGGTACACAGTTCTATGAGTTTTGGCATGAAGTCATCTGTTCACACCACAGTCAGAATAAAGAGCAGTCCCATCACCCCTGAAAGCCTCTGTGCTGCGGGTCTGTAGTCATTTTCTACCCCCTCACAAACCCTAGAAACCACCGAGCTGTTCTTTATCCCTAAATTTTGCTTTCTAGAAAATTACACAAATTTAATCTAATTGTATGTGAATAGAAGTTATATGTCTCTCAGGAAAATACCTATGAGTGTATGTTGAACTTTATAAGAAACTGTTTTCCAAAGTGTCTGCACCATGTACATTTTCACCAGAGTTCCAGTTATGTTCCATCTTTGTAAGAACTTGGTAGTCTCAGATTTTAATTTTTTTTTTGTTCTAGAATACGTATTCTAGATACAAGTCTTTTGTCAGATGTGTAATTTGCAAATATTTTCTCCCATTTCAGGGCTTTTATTTCTTAACAGTGTCTTTTGCAGAGCACCATTTAATTTTTTTTTATAAAGTCCAAGTTTTTAATCTTTTCTCTTTTTCATGCTTTTGGGGTCAAATCTAAGAAATTTTTGCCTAACTCATTGCCACAACAATTTTCTTCTAAATGCTTTAGAGTTTTACATTTTATATTTAGATCTGTGATGTATTTATTTTTTGAACTACTATTTCATATGAAATGTGAAGTATGGAGATTTTGTTTTTTGCCTATGTCTATCTAATTGTTCCAGGAGTATATATATGTGTGTGCGTGTTTGAGATGAAAAGAGAAACATGCTTATTTCTACTGCCCAAGTGGAATTTAATTCAAATATGCTCATTTTATCTCACGTGGGAAGTTTAACAGCTCAAACACCTCAGCCAGTTATAATACTGTAGCTGCACGTGGTCCCTGACACCGTCTGGCTGCCTCTGGGAAAACCAATAAGGGAAATTATTATTTTATATTGTAGTAGCAGAATTTTCTATTTTGTATCACCTTCCAATAAGATGGCGTATTTTTAATGTAACTAATGATTGCAGCAACCTTTGGGAAAAAAGGGTAACGTTTTGTGTAATTTGATCAGATAAGCCTCTCGGGTGAAGCAAACAGAGGTACAGAATCATTTTTGCCCAAGAGGGTGCTAGAATCAGGAAGCTCTGCTGACTGCTGACTTTCTGGCTTATGACCACGGTGCACATCAACCAGTTGTTGTCATTTCCCTGAAGTCTGCATCTGCAGGGAAAAAACTTTTTCTTCCACCATGTTTAGTGATAATCAAATCTCTATCTATATAATATCATGCAATAAAGGAAACTAATAGTTATTAAGCTTATGCTAAATAGTAGCACAGAATCTGGCGTTTTACATATATCCTAATTCAATTTACCTTCCCATCAACCTAGTGGTGAAGTTTAGCATCCCATTTCTATAGTAGAGAAAGTTGAAGTTCAGAGAGTGAAGAGCTCGCTCACGGTCACATGCCTACGTAACCAAGGAGCGAGTCATCCAACACAATAATCACACTTCTAAAGC
This sequence comes from Phataginus tricuspis, assembly GCA_029783875.1. NCBI lineage: Eukaryota > Metazoa > Chordata > Mammalia > Pholidota > Manidae > Phataginus > Phataginus tricuspis. The sequence goes on along the minus strand of JAQQAC010021848.1, from coordinate 20,854,128 downwards.
CCATGAGTGTAATGCAGGAATGAGACTATCCTGCCAATCTCTACATCCCTTTTTTATAACAACATTCTTACTGTGGCTGAGATTTGAACCTTTTCTTGCTTTAGCAAGCCTGTTGCTCAGTGGAAAGTCCTCAGTGCTGGAGTCCCTTTGGCTGAAGCGTGGCGGTTGGCCTGGGTTAACTCTTCTTAACTGTTCCAGTCTGTTCTAGCCACGAGAGCTCTGCCAGGGAATGGAGCCCTAGAGCCTTGGCACTGAGGGGCTGAAAGAAAAATAAGGAGGTCCCATCTCCATCAGTCACAAGGGATCTTCTCTTTGAGGGAGAGCTACAAAGGGAGATAAAAAAGCAAACAACTGAAAAATAGCCTGTGTTTACTCTCATCTCAGCAAGGAGGATTGATTTTTTGTTTGTTCTCTTCTCAATTAATCTACCTAAATTAACCTTCAAAAATGTCCAACCTCAGGAATAAATATAATTTTTTCTGATTCAATTTTAGAAGCCTCCACATTTACCCTCAGCAGCTGCTGCCCTTTCGGGGTGAGTTGGGATGGGAGGGAGAAAAGGGAAGCATGAAAAGAAAGCTTGTGGCTCATGTCTTTTCTTTATTATTATTTAACTTTAACTTGCATGAGCTTCCAGAACATGTTGATCCATTAAGTGTGTATAAATGTTTTCCTGACTTGAGGGTAGCATGGTAGGGTTGAGGGAGAATAAGAAATTGGTGATAACTTAGTGAAACCAAACACTATACAGAATATCCAGCCATCAAGCACTTCCCAAGCTTGGAACGAATGACCTCAGGGGTTGTTGCCAGACAAAACCCAGCCTCTCGCTTTGAAGCTGACTGATATTCTTGCCTATGTACCACACCTCACTCAGCTCTCCAGCATCGTGCTCTAGACCAGGGCCTCTCAGATTTGCCTATGTGTTCAAATAACCTGGGAGTCTCGTTAACTTGCCGATATGACCCACCGAGCCTGAGATGGGGCTTGAGAGTGTACATTTCTACTGTGCTCTCAGACGATACTGGGGTCCTGACCCCCAGGTCTGCATGCTGAGTAGCAAGGCTATAGACATTTGGATCCCTGAAAATACTGTCTTTTTAAGGGCTTCACATGGAAAACATAGCCTGTGTTAACATGTACTATACCCATATAGAGAGAAGTGTTAAGGTTAAACGTTTTTTGATGGAAGGCTTACACTGATATAGAAGCAAGACAAAATGAGTAATAGCTACAGCTCATGCCATAGTCCATGCTAAACACTGTGCTAAGGTCTTTACATATACCATGTGTCTTGCCAATGGGTTTCAGCCCTGGGCAAATTCACTATGGATTCAATGTGACCAAAGAAATGACAGTAGAATGTTCTTGGGGTGAAAGGGTTATTATAGACAACTTTATTCCCATGGTGGCAGGTCAATCACTAGAGTCCCATTCACTCAGAGTGAGTCTGCATGCAGCAAGCCAGTCTCTGCCTCTGGGCCTCTCTGCCTGCACAGCTGTCCACTGGGCCTCTGTCCTCGGTGCTGCCACCATTCCAGCCTCTGCTCTGCTCTCCTGCAGCCTTGCAGCCGTGCCACTGTGTCGCCCAGAGCACTGGGCAGAGCTCCTTGTATAGAGTCAATAGCAACATATTGCCACATGTGTGTAGTGAGCTAGGTGACCAGGGCCAGGTGAGAATCCTGGCCACAGGAGCCTTCATTTTATCCACACCATGTTATTTAGTTTTCACGTCTTTGCTATGAGTGCTAAATGATCATCTACATTTAGAGATAAATATGCCAAGAGGCGAAGCAATGGGCACATGAGACCAGGAGGCCACACAGCTCATCACTGTAGAGGCCTTCCGACCGTAGTTGCTTGTCTTTAAAACCTGTGTTTTTAGTCATCACTGTATTATAAAATACCAGATAATAATGATAAAAAATTTTTTCAATGAAATTGAAAGATGGAGGGTATGAACTTTACATTCAGAAACAGATTTGAGGCCTAAGTCGTCATCTATTGACTAACTTAACCCTGAGAAGGTCAGTTTCCTCATTTGAAAGAGGAGATCATCCCTATTCTTCTCTTCTCTCCATGTTGGAGGCGTGAAGATAAACATGCGTGCTGTGTTTTGTGGACCGTCAGCACACAGAGGCGGCTTCCTCCTCTCCCCAGATATTGTCCGCTGCATGTCACGAATAGGCATGATGGCTTTAAAAAAATTAAATATTTGGTCCAGTCGCATTTGATTCTTGCAGGTACGAGAAGCTTCATGAAAAAAGCGCTTGCTGCACCTGGTCACGGCACAGTGTAAAAATATGTATAAATCACGGCGCTCAGTCGTGTCCCGCTCAACTCAATCACAGCCTGATGCCTTACGTTCCATCTGATGCAGGTAGAGCTGATGATCTCTAAATTCCCTCCCAGACCTAACAGCCGAGTTACTGACTTTCCCTTTCGGTGGATTTAATAACTGCCAGCTGGTCAGGTGCCTCCGTGTTGCCTCTGCTTCTTTGTGTATAAATTCTTTCAATTGCTAGTGAAGGAGTTTACCGTTTTAGAAGCTGCAGCTGGTTTTCGTTCCGGGTAAATTCAAAAGTAGGAAAGAACTTGTAGAGATGATAAAATAAGGTACAGTTGCAGGCTGGGAGTGAAAATTACTGATCAGGACACAGGGTTTCAGACAGAGGGCTGTGTTAGGGAAAGGCGACCTGCATCCAGCTTTCCGGCCAGATCCCAGAGCCAACGAGAAGCCGCTGGAGCGCAGTTCTGGGCTCCGGGTCTGCGGAGTCAAGGGAAAACCCCGAGTAGAATAAATTCCTGAACTCCACAGGCAGAGTTTAGAAGGAAAAGTTGGCCTGTCACAGAGGAGATCCAGGAGCCAGGCAGCTGCTGCAGGAGAAAAGTGAGTGGCTCAGCTGCCAAAGGACAGCAGGGAAGATGGGAGGAAGGCATGTGCTTTTTAGAAATAGTAAGAATTACCGTATAATGCTTTTGAACCTGCACATCGCCTAAGCGTACTGCCACATTTTCTTCTGACAGCATTCCTTTGTGATTGGAGTGTGAATCTACAAATGAAGAAATTAAGCCTCTGAGAGGTTAATTTGTTTACCCCTGACGTGGAGAAACTAGAAACTCAGAATTCCAAGCATTTCCTGCTGGGCTCTGTAGCCGCTTTTGAGCCGCACTTCATGGAATGCATCCATTTCCCAAAGAAAGCTGCCCCATAGAAAACGATTGCATATGTATTCTTCTTGTCCGCCCCAAATTAACTCACAACTTAAATTAGATTATGTTAGCTTCAATTCCCAAGCCTGCTCTAGAGAAATAAAAACCCCTCCCTCCCTGCATCTGTGTTCACCTCCCTGGGACTCCCACATCCGGACAGCCTCTTACAGGGCTGGAAATCTCTCTCCTCACTGAGGGGGAGGGAAGACCCCGCCTTTCGGAGTCCTTGAGGGTCTTCATGGGATGTTTCCACTATGTCTAGAGTGTCTTCAGGTTGACATTGGCAAAAATGAAGCTTTTGGAGGTTGACTAAAATTGTGTAATATATAAAACCACTAGTTGCAAAGATAATAAAAAGGCAAAGACCCCATAGCTGTCATAAGGGAAATCATTACCTTGTGGAGGATGTTATGTTTCCTTATGCCCAAGGTGGGTCTCTTTTTCCTAGATTCTCTCTACCTGGCTCTAACTTTAAAAGTTATTCAGGATCTGTAAATTTCTTTTTTTTTTTTTTTTTTTTTTTGCTCATTCTGCTTACCAGACTTACCATAGCTTAAATCTGGTGAAAGCCAGTAGAAAGATTTTTTAAGGAGAGCTTTGAAAGCGCCGGTGTGTCTCACAGTGGTCACCTGTCTGCTCCAGGCACCGCCATGGTTTGCTGACATCCGCAGGCTGAGGCCTGTCCACCCTGGCCTGCCTCTGCTAGCACCCTGGGGGGACCTCAGCCTGCCCGCACTTTGGGGGGAGGATGTAGTGCCTGTTCTGAGGCTGCCCTGGGCCAGGAAGCAAGCTCACACCTGCAACCTTCGGTAGCTGGCCTTTTGTTCAAAACTCTCATGTGCAGCATTTTCTACGTTCTAATGCTGTTAAAAAAGACAGTATCATTTATATTCCACACATTCTGAAGAGTTTAGAGAAAAACACTTTTCAGAAATAACCAGTAAGATAAAAAGAGCAATAGATATTTCTTACAACTAATCTCCTTGTGATCAGGTGTCCTTTTTATGCTCAGCTGCCTTTCATTCTCCGTTTTGTTTGCTCTCAGGATCAGGCAAGGATGCACCGTTCCAGAACCCTCATTTCCCGCCAGTTTTTGGCCTCTGGTAAGTGCGTGGACTCATTTATTACTTCTGCATCCTCTCTCTGGCTCCCTCTCTCTTCACTGGGCTTGGCCTTCTGGGCCACATTGCTTGCTAGCATATTCTAAAATGGAAAAAAGAGGAAAGTAATATAAATACTGAAGAAGTACAAATTGAAATATTAGTACCTAATGTTCCCTTTCAACTTACGCATCTACTTCCCCAAACACATTATCAAAGGAAATTGTCCCCATAGTGGTAAGAAACAAACAAAGAACAGACCCACTTTTTCTAAGTGGAGGTTTAGCTATGTATGCAAGATTCCTAGTAAGTGGTAGGAAAACCTTAGTTCTTACCTATTTCTGGATTCCTGGGAGTAGTGTACTAGGGTTTGAAAGCAACTGTTGTCTTGAATATGTTATAGTACTTTTTTTGGAGAAAAAATGGGTTTTAGCTTTGATGTAGTCAATTATCTGCTTTATAATTCTTTATATCTGTAAAACAAAAATAATATCTCATCCAAAACAGACATAAAAGTATAATATAGAAATGGAAATCTGAATTCAATTAGAAAGAGTCATGGAAATAATTGATAGTAATTATTATTTTGAGATTAGATTTGTGTATAATGCATGATTCTGATATTGTGTATTGTTCACAAGTAAGGGCTTTAGAAGATTTGCAGTTAGAAATATTCATTTTGATTTATCATATAAACTTTGCTATTCCATAATTTCTACTTGTTAGCAGGATTATGTTTTCAGGAATTTAAAGAAACTTTATGATGTCTATTAACGTGGCCCAATTAATTTTAGGATGCTAAAAGGACTACTTGCATTGAAAGTCTTTATTAATTTTCAAAATGTAATATTAAATTATTCCTTATAATGGCAAAACTGAACTATGGTAATGTCAGAATAGTGGCTTCCTTTGGGAGGGGGCATGGACTAGGGGGGCACAAGTGAACCTGCTGGATGCTGGAAATGGTCTGTTTTGATCTGGCTGGTGGCTATATCATGTGCACATACCTAAAAGTTCACTTACTGTTTATGTACTTTACTATATGTGTGTTATACCTCAGTCAAAAAAAAAGAGAGAGGAGAAAAGACAAAATGTCTAAAATGATGTGAAATGAATTAGTTGGTCTTAAGTAGGCAATTATCAACTTTCCCTTTTCTTGTTTAGTTTCTCCTTGGCATCCTAACCCCCTAACCCTGCAAAAATGTTTAATGGCAAAATGAAAAGACATACCACAAACTATTCCCAAATGATATGGGAAATTTAAGGACACACAATTAAGTACATATACAATTTAAGTACATTTGTAATAGAAACTAATAAAAATCATATTACTGCTTGAAAATTGAAGTTGGAAGGAGTAGAAAGTGAAATTACACAAAAGAGGGAATTTAATGATCAATAAACAAATGAGAAAGATGTTCAAACTCATTAAAAATCGAAGCACTTCAAATTAGAGCAAGAATATTTTATTTAAAAAGTTAATGGAGACAAGAGATTTTATTATTTAATATTATTAAGAAGGAACATTTTTATATCTCCTGTATTTTAAAGAATTTAGAGAAATACACTTCTCAGAAACAAAGTACTTTGGAGTCTAACTAAACTCTCTGAGATAAGGTACCATTTCTTGAAATTTTGTGTCTAATTATATTTCTTAATTTGACACACCTAAGACTTTTAAATTCCTTTATTATAAGGTATAAATCTTACTTTATATCTCATTGCAGTTGTGAACTTCCTATGATTTTTCAAAAATCCAGAAATTGAGGGATAGATGACCAACTGCTCTTGAGTTACTGGGCTCAGATACTGTTTAACAAGATACCGTAATTTGCCGTCTGTCAAGAAATATTGTGAAATAAGAGCTCTCAAGGCTGAATCCTTCTGTGAATTCTGAAAATAGGCACTGGAGTGATACACACTGGCATGTGACATATTCCAGGAGAGGAACAATTTCATGATCAGCAGATCCAGGGTGATAGATGAACCACGGGACACTTCAGCCCAGGGATGGCAGACGTTAGCAGCGGACTTGTACACATAGTATATGCGTTGTGTCTTCTTTCCTGATTATCTCAACTGTGTACACTTCCCAGTGTGTGGGCTCTGCTTGGTTCCTCTGCCAGTTAGTCCTTTCCCCCATTGCTCAAAGGGTGAAATAATCCTTTATACGTCCAATTACATACCTGATGTTTGTCTCGGGGCTCCCAGAACCCCTCTGTCTGGCGCTGGGCGCACTTTCCACCTGCCGACTCCACACCATGCGTCATTATTTGCAAATAAGACTTTGGGCATGAACCGTGTGTTTTGAGTGGACTATGTGTTATTCATAGGCAGACGCTTTTACTTCTAGGGCCTGGAGTCTGAATAAATTAATGCATATTTATGGAACGGGTAAGAATAATTACAATCGCACCGCGAGGCAGTGTGGCAGAGCAGAAGGAATTCTGAAATGATGAGACAGACTGGCTGTGTCTGTTGGTAGCTATGTGACCTGGGAAATGGTTTAACTTCTCTGAGCGTCGGTTTCCATGTATTCAAAATAAAGATAATAATTTCTACCAACATAAATGGTGGGAACATAATGGAGGAAGTGAGTAAGAGAACAGATGTGAAACTCTGGAGTTTCTGACACATAGTGGACATTTGTTTCTCCTTCCTTCCCTCTTCCTTCTCAGCCTTAGAAGGGCTTGAGATCCTGTTTTTCTTTGGCATGAGAATATCTGTGCAAAGTTAAGGAGCAGGCACATGTCTGTATATGCTTGGCTGTGGGTACGTGCACACACATATGTATATAGAGGCACTTTTCCATATACTCTTTGTTATAAGGGCTATTTCTACCTTGGGGATCTTTTTAATAACATTTGGAAGAAGATTTCAACATTAGCTTCTTGAAGGAGATCAATAATTTTTAGTCCAGTTTGGGATGCAAAATGACTTTTTTTGTCTCATCAGTAGTTACTTTGAAAATATAGATTATTTGGTTATTTGCCTCACATATACCTTTCTTAGAGAGCACATTACCATGACGCTCTTGTCAATAAACCATTCTTCACTTTAGCATTTTCATTATGTAATCTGATTTTCAACCTTGAAGATTTTTTTATGGAGCTATATAAATTTGCCTCAAGATGACATGAAATATCACTTTTCTATATGAGTCCTTATCACCTAAGCATATACTATTTTTGGTGAATCCTGAGAACATATTAGCCAAGTAAAGTCAACTCAAGTCTTATACCAGCGGTATAAGACTTTCCTATTATGCTGAGTGGGAATAGTTAATATTTGTTGCTGAGATTTTAGTTCCCGGAGAGGCTAGCTGCTATGCTGGACTTTCACGTACTTTGGACATGGTGAAATAAATAAATTTCTTAGAAATGTCTTCAATCTCATGAGTTCAGCCAGGCCATAGTAGTGCTTTGAGTTATTTTCAGTTTCTTTGTTATACACAGCTCTTATACACAGCTCTTCCTGATTACAAATTCTACTCTTCCAAGTATTTATCTTTTTCATTTTCCCCTCAGTCTGTATTTTCTTTTTATTGTGATTGCTAATCTCTCATCTCTTAGTTCTCCTGGTGGGTTCCCCTGTGTCAACATCACTTACACCTCCTCTCTACCTGGAGTCCGGGCCAGCTGTTTCTCATGCATTCCTTCCCTTTCTCTTTGTTCTCTCGCTCCTGCCTTTGATTCTCCAACACTGGTTAATTGTCACTGCCCACTCTCCCTAAGAGAGAACTCCTCTCTCTTTCATTTACCCAGGACCTACTTATTCAGCTCCTTCTTTGTGCCAGCCATGGTATCAGATGCCAGAACGTAGCAGCAAATTGTTTTTGCATTCTTGGTGCTTAATGTTTAGTTGGGAGATTACTATATATTTGTAGGACTGCCCCAGCTCTGGACCAGCCTCCCCACCACAATCTTTCTGCTGACTGCTGATAGGTTTCCTCTGGCCTTGCTACTCAAAGTGTGCTCATCAGCTTTCCCAAGAAGTTTGATAGAAATGCAGAACATCAGGCCCAGTGCTAAAACAATCTGTATTTTAACAAGAAAGATGACTCAGGCACACATTGAAATTGGAGAAGAACTTTCTGAGGGAAATGCCCATATCAAGTGTTCGTGTTCTTCTCTACTCCTTTAACAGCCTTGCGCAGAAACTCTTGCTGACTTTTAATGGAGGACTTTGCTTCTACTGACAAAATGATCGAGACCATTTCCTATTTCTTCCTGTCTACCTGAAGAGCTTTCTCTCTATCTTCATGCTCTTTGCCTCTTAACATATTTCTTCTTGCAAGGCAAATGTTTCTCTTTGAACCCTTGACCTTATTTCTTCTTCCCCTTGTTAAGAACTTACCCACTAATTCACTCTTCCTTTATCTACCTTTCCCATTTTTGCGGTCTTCAAGACTGCAGCTCCCTGCTTTCTAATAGGGAACACCTTTCTCCTCTCCCGAAAATCTTCCCTTGACTATTACTCGGTAAGCTATGATTTGATATCCACCTTGCTCTTTAGGGGAAGTGAAGCAAATGACTCTAGTCACCATCTAATAACTTTTAACGTCTTGAAATCTATATTGTACTTCCACCCTATCTATTAAAATGCACCTGGATGTCGGAAGGGACCCTCTGGCTGCCCAGCCCTGTTCCCGTAGCCCTCCTCCCTGTGTGTGCTAGCCGTCGGTGAAGCCACCTCACTTTTCTTACTGGAACTCTTCTTCTTGGGCATCTACGAGCCCCCAGCCTGTCCGCTTGCACCTCTGAACTCTTTGCTGACTCCTCTGTGACTCTTCTTCTCCCTTCGGACCATTAAACATGAATTTTTAAAAAATTAACTTTATTGAGATATCAGCAGCATATAATAAAATGTACCCATTTTAATCGTACAGTTCTGAGTTTTGACAACGTGTCCACTCAGGTAACCATCATGATCACAACCAAGTTAGAGAACATCTCCATCACCCCAGAACTGCTCCTGTGCCCTTTGCAGTCCATTCCTCCCGCCCCAGGCAACCCCTGATCTGCCCTGTCACGCCCCATTAGTCTTCCTTTTCTAGAATTCGATACAAGTGAGTTCATACACATGTACATTTTTGGTTTGGATTCTTTCCATTGGCATTATTTCTTTTTTTTGTGATTCATCCAAGTTACTATGTGTACCAGGAGTTCATTCCTCTTTATGGCTGAGTGAAATCATTCTATGCATATGGCACAATACATGTTTTTAAAATCCAAATGTAATTACGCATTTTTCAGGGACTTCTTCCACTCCCTTTTCTTCCAGAAATCGTATTCATTGTTGTTAGTAAGCATCATCTCCTTTTGTTATGACTTCCAAGTCTGCACTGATAACTGTTGCCTACATCATGGATTTTAGAATTTTATTTAAAGCTCTGTGCTTAATATCTGATTCTGGATTGCTTAATAGCATTTCGTCTTATAATTGCAAAACAGACTTTTATCTGGTATCTCTATTTCTCATAATAGTTCCTTGTCCTTACCCTTATCCAGGCAAAGTCCATTTCTATTGCTTACTATATTGACTTGATTTTTAAGCTGTACATGTTCTGTTTTTTGAGCCTCTCCCATCCATCCCTTCCTTTTCTGTTCTTCCTGCCATCATCGGATTTCAGGCCTTTTGGAACCTCTCTCTCTGCACTTCTAATTTTGCCCTCCAGCTGTCATGTTTATTTTATGAAGGTACAGATTTCATGATTTTATATCCCTGCACGAGAACCTCCTACTCCTTCCCTTTTTCTCCTGGAGTAAGTCTTAATAATAAGCGACTTCTGCATGTTAGACATCACACTGTGTGACTACAACTCCTGCTGAACTGCAGTGACACACCAGGTAAGTGAAAGGACTAATGCGGACATGCAAGATGGTCCTCGGTTTCCCCTTGGTTTGACCCTTGTGCCCTCACCTCTGCTTCTCCCCTGCCTCATGAACCTCAATGAACTGAAGAATTGGAAGACTTGCAAATGCAGAAAAGGACTGTTCTGCCAGTTACTGAGATAGGATTACACCAATTATCCTAAGCCACAGGCAGCAATAAATTTTGCAGCTCTGAGAGGCAAACGCTTCTATATGAACCACACCACAAAGGCCCATGTCTGTCTTCTTTTCACTCTATGAAACTCCAGCTCTGCTTCATCTGGAGAGTAATCTCGCCTTCAGATGTTCCCTGATGCATGTCAGCTGAATAGTGTCTTTAATTTCTATTTGAAAAAGTTAATTATTTTCTTGTGAAAGGCAAAATTCTCTCCTATGGTAATTTGGAAGTGTGAGATAATGAGTCATAAGAAATACGTATTTGGTCATTCATATGACCAAATATATATTCTCCAGGTATATTGGGTCGTCATACACAGTTCCTGAAAACAGTGCAGAGTCTTAAAGGTGAAACGGGTGTTTTGTCATGTTACTGAGAGAGTTTTGGACCCCACCCAAGGGCAGGGGCTGGAGGCTGAATCAGCCAATGGCCAATAATTTTGTCAATCATGACTATGCAATGAAGCCCTCACAAAAGTCCCTGAGAACAGCTTATCCATCTGCTCTGCTCTGCTTGGTTGGATCCTGGATTCTGCCTCTTGGTCAGAAAGAGCTTCCACCTTGGGGAACCAGAACGCCTCCACGTGCCACCGACCCAGGCCCCAAGCTCCACGGAGACTGAAGCTCCTTTATTTGGGTCCTTGCCCTGTGTATCTCTCCATCTGACTGTTAACTGGTATCCTTTATGGTGTCCTTTATTAAACTGGTAAACATAAGTGTTCCTGAGTTCTGTGAGCCGTTCTAGCAAATTAATTGAATCCGGGAAGAGGCTGTGGGAAACTCCAATCTGTAGCCAGTAGGTCAGAAGCACAGGTAAACTGCCTGGGGCTTGTGACCAGTGTCTGGGGTGGGGGGTGGAGGGTAGTCTTGGAGGATGGAGCCCTTAACCTGGGGAATCTGGTGCTGTCCCTGGGCACATAGCATCAGAATTGAGTTGAGTTCTCTGGCCCCCTGCTGGTGATCAAGAATTGCTTGGTGTAAGTATGTGTGGGAAGACCCTCTAGCATACTTACATGCATTGGAATTGGGAACCCAAATGAAGTTATGCTACTATTATATATATGTGTGTGTGTGTAGGAAAAGAACACACCCTCTCAGGAAGGTAAGCCACCTGACTCCAGAGCCCCTGACTCTAGAGGAAATTATTAGAACAGGCAGAACATTGGTGAGTTTTGGCTGGTTCTTGGTCCTTTTAGAAAATGCTGCATGAGAAAGCTGAGTTCAGGGGAGGACTGGCCAGTTTTCAAGTAGAGGTGGAACATTAAGGGAGGTTCTCTTTGCCTGTGGCACACAATCTAAAATGAGCCAGAGCTCACCAGTTTTTGGGCCTCAGGAGATGGAACAAGCCAACTTCTTCAGTCCCTCAAAATACAAGAAAGCAGATGGTTGCCCAAGAATTTCTAGCCGTGAAGCTCAGGTTAAGAGTACTTCCCGGCACCTTGTCTCGGGTGACTGTGAGGCAGCTGCCATGAAATGGAGGAAGATAAACACAGAATTCAGTGACTAACAGAGGGGAGTGGCAAGTTTAAAACTCATGACTAGCAGAGAGCTCTGGCTGTGGTTACTTTTACATGGAACTGATTGGAGGCAAATAGAAGTGAAAACTAGTAAGTCTGGGGGCAGATTGTATTGCCAAAGCAACCCGTGATGGGCCCGGACATTGTGCCATTTCAGTACCTAGCACAACTCACGGCTTTCCTAAGCTGTGCCAGCAGGAAATACAGTTTTGAGAACGTATGCACCCAGGTAATCCCCATGCTTGCAGACCCCAAGCAGAGGGTGTGATCAAACAGCCAATTCATGGGGCCACCAGTGAAAATGGGCAAAAAAAATCTCTCAAGTAGAGGTTGGCCAACTGTGGCTCTCAGGAGAAACTGAGTCTGTGGCCTATTTTCTATGGCCTAGGAGTTAAGAAGTGTTTCACATTTTTGTTTATTTATTTATTTTGGAATTAAAAAATTGTGTTTTAGAGGGCATTACTCTGTTTACATGACCTACTTTATTGCGTAGTTTTATTTTTTAAATTAAACTAATTTTTCTGGCTTTATTGAGGTAAAATCGATAAACTTGTCATATATGTAAAGTATACAACATGGTCATTTGATGTATTTATACATTGTGAAATGATTACCACAGTCAAGCTAATTAACATATGTATCACTTCAAATGGTTACCTTTTGGTGAGAATGCTTAAATCTGTTCTTTTAGCAACTTTCAAATATACAATACAGAATTATTAACTATAGTCACTATGCTCTGTATTAGAGCCTTAGAACTTACTTATTTTAAAACTGACAGCAGGTACCCTTTGACCAACATCTCCCTATTTCCCCCACTCCTAAGCCTGTGGCAACCACCATTCTACTTTGTTTTTATGAATTTGACTTTTGAAAAATATTCTATATATAAATGATTGTGTAAAATATTTGTCTTTCTCTGTCTAGCTTATTTTACTTACCATAATGCCCTCCAGACTCATCCATGTTGTCACAAATGGCAGGATTTCCTCCCTTCTTAATGCTGTATAATATTCTTTTGTGTGTGTGTGTGTGTGTATTTATTACATTTTCTTTAACTATTAATCCACTGATGGACTTAGGTTGTTTTCACATCTTGGCTATTGAGAGTAATGCTAAAATGAATATGGAATGTAGATAGCTCTTTGAGATAGTGATTTAACTCCCTCTAGATAAATACCCAGAAGTGGATTGCTGGGTCATTTAGTATTTGCATTTTAAATTTTTTGAGGAAATTCCATACTGTTTTCCATAATGACTGTGCCAGTTTACATTCTCAACTGTCTTATATTTTTAAAGAATTATACAATAGAAAACAACAATAACAAAGAAGAAAATTATGTAGCAGACACCATATATAGACCACAACGCCTAAAATATTTATTTAATGGCCCATAAAGAAAAAAGGTTGACAAGGGTTAAAATATTTATTTAATGGCCCATAAAGAAAAAGGTTGACAAGCCATGTCCGAGGGCAAAGCCAAGAACCTTAGACGATGGCCGAGTGAGCTTCTCCTAGAGAGCAAAAAAAAAAAAAAAAAGGTCAGTCAGATGAGCGAATCAAGGAACTTAACTTCGCTGCTATTGTGGGGAGCATTTACGATTCCTATCCAGGGGATTGATGCCTTGCATGGCTAGTGGTTTCCTACATTCTTCCCCTTTCTATGTGGGAATGACGATTGTGGTTATCCCATTGTTGTCCCAGTGGTTATCCCACTTCTGCTTTTATTTGCCTATTATGTATTGGGGAGCACATAATTTGCTAATTGTCCCTTAGGTTATAAACTTTGAGGAGCCCTATCTAGAGATGAGAAGGACAGCACAGCCCCCAAGATCCTTGACTCTGAACTGGCCTCAGTGTCAGAATGGGCTTTGGGCTGCCTCCCTGGGTGGGGGTAAGTATATAACATGTTCACCCAAACATGATATTTGGTTAGTCAGAGGGTCTACTGAGGACATTCAGTGTGGATGCCCCACTTTTCCCTTTTGTAAACAACTCTGTTTTTGCTGGTCACAGAGTTGTAGAAATAGAGACTTCTTTTCTCAGCCTCCCTTGCAGCTAGAGACGGTCATATGACCATTACAGACTATGAGATGTGAGTGCAAGTGATAGTATAACTTTAAGGTTACCACTTAAAGAGAGATGTTTGCTGTGGACTTCTCTTTCCGCATTCCAGCTGGCTGAGAAGTGGTAAGTACTGGAGCAACCATGAATCGATATGATGATGTAGTTTTCCTGTTAGCTGTGGACAGGAGGGAGAAATAATTGGTTTTATTTAGGCCCCAGTATTTTGCAGGCTCTATGTTACAGAAGCTTGGTCTACACCCTTACTAATACATGCTGACGTCTCAATTAATCTCAAATATGCTCTCATCCATGACGCGTTTGCCATTCTCCCAACTCAAAGTAATCTCTTGTTTGAACTCCTAGAACTCCACTCTTTTCTCCCAGAATTTAATACACTTTTTTAATGGTCATTTTTATTACCTTTCTCAGTAACTAAATTCTAAGCTTTTTGGGAGGCATGGGGCTAGGGAAAGGCAATAACTAACCTATATATATTAGATTTTGATGCATGCACAGGGCATGAAGTATAAAATTTATTAAATAACAATGTGTTTAATTGAATTAACTTTAATAAATTCCTAAGCAGTGTATGTTCATTAGGTGAACTGGTATGGGAAATTGGGGGATGATGAACCCACGCCAGAAACCTTTCAAAAAGATAATATGAATAGTAATACATGTTATGTACATAAACTTATTCCCTTGGCAATATCTTATCAGTCATAGATGATTGACGTATTTGCTGAATATTTTGTCTGCTTAAATAAATTATAGTTTCTTGGATATCTTTTAATAGAAAGGCCATGGTATCAAATTGTAATTGTGGACCGCTTAATAAAGATTTCTTTCCGCAGCAAAGGAATATTTAGGCTGTGTTACAGGCAGTATGTCTTCATGGTTGTGAACATGGAACTTGGTGTCAAATAGTTCTCAGTTTGGATTCTGACTTTGTCAATTAGCTGTGTGACCTTAGGCAGGAAACTTGACCTTTCTAAACCTGTTTCCCCACCTGTAAAATAAGCAGAACAGTATCTACTTTCCAAGTTGTTATAATAATGAATATAAATAGGGTGCTTTTTTATTATCTTGAACTAAACCACAGATAATTTTTCATTCATAAATATTGCAGTGTTCCTTTCTAAAGGACAAGGGCTCTTACTCAAATACAATCATACTATCATTATCACAGTCCTCTAAAATTGAGAAAAAAATGCTTAAAAATTGTCAAATATCTTCTCAGGGTTCAAATTTCATATTGTCTCATAAAATATCATTTTACTGATTATTTTGGGAAAAAAGGTTACAAATTACATCACAATGAAAAATTGCCAAACAGATAATTCACAAAAGCCTTAGCCCTTTTAAAATTTCAGTCACACATTAAATCAAACACATTATTTCTTTGTATTGGTGGAATGAAATATTCTGCCTCTTATTCTCTTAGTAACTTGGGTTATGACAATTCATCAAGATGTGTGGGGAGTTTCCTGTCATAGATCACAACAGAGGTTCAGTGCTGAAATCCCTCCACATACTTTCTTTCTGTTTAAATAATTTAGCTGTTGTCTGTTGCATATGTGGCTTCATCATTTCTTATCATCTTTAAAGATGACATTGTAAGATATTGTCAGTTACTCATGGCATGCTGTTGGTAAGATTAAGGTTTGAAATGATTATCAAGAGAATGAATTACATTTTTCACTTTCTGCCTTTACCCTGAGTATATTCCTTTCCTTTTGGGGGAATGTCCTGGACAGCTACCTTGGGGCAGTTAGAGATAGGCTCTGGGGTGGGGGTTGGGTAAATACAGGAAGCAGAAGATATGGCCCCTTCTTCCTAGTGCTATCTTCTGGCTGGGGAGGAAACATACACACAGAAAACAGCAGAAAACCAATAAAAGTGTCCCATTCACACTGCAACAGTGAAAGCCGCACAGTTCATGAGCTCTGATAGGGCCCAAGATCCTGGAGAGATCAGAATCAGGTGGGTCTAATCGGAGATGGCTTTCAGAATAGGTAATCTTGAATTCAGTTTGGAAGGAGCTGATGGATGTAAATTTGAGTTGAATGAAGAAAGCGTTCTAGGTGAGAGGCGAGAAACAGTAGCAGAACCGAGTCGCCAGTGGAGACTGAGTTTAAAATGAGTGGGGCTTGGATTAATGAGTTTTTATTGCATTGGTTTGATGCTAATATAGAATGTATACTAAGGAGAACATGAGCCATGAATCGATATGACTTATGCAATTTTCAAAACCATCATTTCACTATTATAGAGCTTTTCAGATGTCTCTGACTGCGGGAATCATTACAGTGTACGCATAGATGTTCTGGAAGCAAAGATGAGGCAGGCATAATAGCCTCTAAAATGAAACATTCACAACATCTGGGGTAGCATATGGGTGCAGCATGGAGGAAGCTGACTTGGGCAGCAGTTTACAATGCAAATTCCCATCCATGTGTGCCAGTTGGTAGCTAATAGAATTTTCTTTCCTCATGCAGGAAGTATACAACAGTAATGGAGCCATGGACAGGTTGGGCTCTGGGTGTGACTGTAATTCAAATGGAGGCCAAGAAAAAATAAATTACTCTGTGTATCAAGTGTTAATGATTATGATTCTAATTTGTTCCCTATTATTTCTGTCTTTCTTTCATTCAACTGATAGACATCGAGCCCCTGTTGGGTACCTCGAACCCGTCGTACTTGTGTGATTTCAGTTCTGCAGTGAGTAATATGGAGGAAGAAGTTTGCGTGCAACCCGTTTTTCTGGTAAAGGAGGAAGCAAAGGCATTGGGGTTGTGCAGACCGCAGGGCTAGACAGTGTCTGGTCAGCAGTGGACCGGTGTTGGTGGTAGTGTCCATGCAGTGGAATCGGGTTCTCGGCAGGAATTCCGGCTGTGGGGCGTGGTGCTCAGCAGAGGCTGTAGGCAGGAGCAAGATAGCCGAGGCTGCTCTCAAAGGCTGGTTTGGGGCTCCATTTCTGAGAGCTTTGCCCTCAAGCCTGGTTTTCCCACCCTTCCGACAGTTCTGTCCACCACTCAACAACCTTTGAATAAATTCCTCTTCTACATTATTCACCAGAGTTACTTCCATTGCTTGCAACTAAGAATCCTGATGCAGAAGAAAGAGTGGGGGAGAGTTTCAGGAAAGAGGTGTCAACCTGTGGGGTTTTGTGAAATAGGGATAAAAGTCAACACCATTATGGAGGCTGTGGCCAGAGAGACAAGTTTTGAAGACCAAAAAGTTTTGAACAGACGACGCCTCACATAAGACCAGGGTTTGCGGAAGAGGAACATGAAAGAACGGATGAGCATTAAGGAGTCAGGCTACTAGATGCAGCCGAGGTCTGTCGGCGAGGTCCATGGGGGACTGCACGGAGGGCGTAACATCAGAGAAAATAGGAAACTTTTCTTTCTTTTTTTCTTCCCTTTCTCTTTCGCCTCTCCTATCTTCTCCCCCGCCCCACCTTCTCCTTCTCTCTCGCCCACTTCACCCCCCTCTCTCCCTTTCTTTTTCCCAAAAAAAGGCTAGGGAAGAGAAGACTTGAGTGAGGATGCAGAGAAACCTTAAAGTTGTGAGAAAGAGAAGTACAAAGACACAGTAATGGGGGAGAAGGGATCTGCAGAGTGGGTGGTTTCGAGGACTTGTGGAGGGAGAAATTTTAGGAACTTGTACTATGGGAAACATAATAGAAAGGTAAGTAAAAATGAATACAAAAGTGCTGAGTGGCAACATGTTGTAATTGAGGTTCCGGAGTCTGAATGTGGGGCCTTAGAATCACCCGGCACCCCAAAGACGTCTGGGTGGGGTGGGAGCTGGGGGGGAGTCTCTCCGTGTGGCGGGGGTCACGGGAGGCTTGGGCCTGGCCGTGCTGATTCTGGGAAGGATAAGGGAGTAAACGCTGTGTTGGACGTTTTCCGTTTCCCAAGTGGTGTATTGGTCTCGCTCCTCCACCCTCTCCTCTCAGTGTATTTGTCTATGACATCTGAACACTCCCTCAGCTCCTTTATCCCGTTTTTACCCTTTCTTTTTCTCATAGCCTACCCCATTTTTTATTTTTTATTTTTAGGTCTTATTTTGGAATCATTGATCTACAATTACATGTGCAACATTATGGTTACTAGACTCCCCACATCATCGAGTTCCCCCTACACACCCCATTACAGTCACTGTCCATCAGCGCAGTGAGATGCTCTAGAGTCACTACTTGTCTCCTCCGTGTTGTACAGCCCTCCCCGTGCCCGCCCTGCACATTATGTCTGCCAATCGTAAGGCCCCTTTTTCCCCCTGTCCCTCCCTTCCCACCCATCCTCCCCAGTCCCTTTCCCTTTGGTAACTGTTGGTCCATTTTGGGTTCTGTGTAGCCTCTCCCCTTTTGCTCCTACCAGTTCTCCTTGTCACTTCATGATATAGTTGCCTCAGTCTCCTGCTCTTTCTGCTCTTACTATTTCAATTACTGATTGCTTTGCCTTTCCACTAACTTGTATGTTATTTTTCTCTTCTTCTCTCTTAGAGTTTCATTGCTTTGTAACAGTCTGTATACTTCGTATCTTATTTCTCAAGCTTCTTAAACCTTCTAGTCTTTATCCTCCGACCTTTAATTTCCTTTTTCTTTTTCTTCTTAAATCAATGTCTTCTCTTTTCTCTCTCCACATTTCAGCTTCTGTTCTGGTCTTATCCTTCCCCTTTTCTAAGGGTCCTTGGGTCTTCACTTTCTAGTTCTGGTTGGCCATGTTCCACTTCTGGGTTGCTTTTCAGCCTCCAGACTGATTTTATTTCTAACGCAACTCAATCTGGTACCATTGTACTCTTAGTCCAGGTAGATCACAGTTGAATATAGGACCCTTCCCTCTTGGCAGGGCTGTTCAGGGTCAGAAGTGAGGGGAAGAAACAATAAGAATGAACTACAACCCATCTCTATTCAATATTCAATATCTCTGCTACGGGTTTTAAGTTTTTCCATGCTTTGGCCATATTCAGTATGTCCAAGGATCTCCTATTCATCAAACCTCTTTTAGTCAAACAAAACCCCTGAACCCCATGAATGTGCGATCCCAGTTCCTGCATTCTTGCTGTCGTTGGCATTGTTTCTTTGCCTGGAACATTCATTTCTCTTCTCTCTTTTAGAGCTTTAAGACCTTGCTTCCCATGACTGTTCTAGTTTTTTGTTGATCTTCCTTTTCTTTGAATCCCTGTACCAAGCAATTTAACCCTAATTACATAATGTCTTACATCTTTTACTGGGTACTAGTTTATTTTGACCAGTCACCAAGGAAGCTCCCTCTCTGTGATGAGAAGAGGGCTTGTATCTTTTAGTTCTGTGTCATTCACAGCGTCTAGAATGGTTCTGGGCACATAGTAGGCAATTAATGTGGTTGCCTTTTCGAATTATTCCCCTCAGGCAGCATAAGTCACATTACATTTTTAAAGCCCATTTAAAATATAAATTTGGCCCTGATATTCAATGACTAAGGGGGCTGCTATCATTTATTCCATGCACGTGATCTGTGCGACATTTCCTCCAGTGTCTTACTGGGCTGGCAGGAGCCTGCCATTCATTTAAATTGGCAACAGACATGGAAATGAATTTGTGTGCTGTCTTATTTGGTAATAAAACTTAAAGTGCAGTGTAATTTGTGATGGTTTGAAGCAGTAATGCAATTTTGGCAAGTCTGCTATATCCCTACAAGACTTACTGTTCAAAGATTTTCAAGCCAGTAGGTTATAGACTCTCCTAAAAAACAATTGATTCCAACTACCTCCTTCTGGATGTGATCCAGTCCTTATTGGCTATAACTAAAGCACAGGTGACATTTTTGGTTGAAGTTCTCAGGATCAGACCGGGCTGGCCTTTTCTTTTTCTGGTCTATTTCTTACCACTAGATATAATACTTCCATCTAGTACTTGTTCTGGTCTATTTTTACCATCAGATGTAATACTTCCTCCCCTAATACAAGATAGTAAAAAGTGTGTCCAGTTCAAGTTGGGTTTGGAATTGAAGTAGCAAAGGAAATAACCTGTGATCCAAGGGAAAAAAATGATGGGAAGAAGAGCATAAAATTATTTCAGCTTCCCAAATTTCTCTACAGAAATAATCCTCACATTCTTGTATATGTAACTGGAAGTGGAAATGGAAATCAGCATGCCAGATGTGAGAGCGTTTCAATAGCCAGCTCTATCCAGAAATTTTAAACCAGAGAAGGAAATATTCCTAAAGGTAATGTCCCCCGATCCAGAATTTATTTCAAAAAGGTGGGTTCCTAAAAAATAAATTCTGAGTTTATATAGGTTTCCTGGTTCTAATAAAGGCTGTTCTTAAATGATTCCCAGGCTTTCTATTATGGTGATGTCTTTCGTCCTAATGATTATTCTTCAAGTGATTTATGTCTTCAGAATTGCAAACCAAGTTTACTAGAATCCATCTTTTTCTTCCTGGATAAAATATATTAGGCTCCCATGACACATTCATGTGTTCATCAGAAAGGGTAGATTTATCAGCCACCTGCATAGTCATAACTCCCAATGACAGAGCAGTTCTGCTGGAAGTCTCTTCTGGGAGGTTTACCAAAGAGAGCGTGCAAATCTTCCTTGATTTAATTGGACTTCTGTGTATAGCTGCCATTATATTTCCAAGGGATTTGCTTTATCAGGGAGTCTAAAAAGTCATAACTTCCATTAGGAAAAGAACTTGGTCAATATTTCTTTCCCCCCAGTGGAAGAGCTACTTTCTGGGTTTATTCCCTCAGCCTGTTTCTTGCCCATGGCCTTAAAACCCCCACCCACTCAACAGTGTGATGCACCTGGCTTGCAGCGCTCCGAGCACTGAACAATCCAACCATCTCGGTCACCCTGATTCCCTCTCATTGCTGGAGAACATTAGACGACCATTACCTAGAATTATGCTCTCTCTCTAGCTTGGCTCTGCTAGCCAGCCCCGCTCCCTCTGTCCCTGCTTTACGCCTCATCTCCCATTTGCTAGAGTAATTCTAAACTTGCATTGAATTCTTTAGTATCCTTATTCTAATCCTGATGGTCTCATACCCTGTGACTGATTTTCTCCTACTTTATATAAAGAATGCTTTAGTCATCTCCATCTATGCACCCTCACTTCTTCCTGCCCACCTCTAAGAACAAATCGTCCTTCCACACAGGCTCTCCCACCATCTCATGCTCTCCATTCTCCTCTCCTTCTTCTCCCCAAGACCATGTTATTTCCATTAATTTCTGACTCTGGTCTGTCTTTAGCCTTTCCTTCCTTCTCCGTCTCTACTGATTCACCTGCTTTGGTATGGACAAATCCCTCCTGCCTACAGTCATCAGTAAACCAGTTCACAAACAGTGATATTTTCTATTCATTCACACTATACAGTTGCATTTCCCTCTTCCCTTTGAAGTTGCATATGGCCGTGTGACTTACTTTAGCAAGTAACAGGTGATGAGTTTCACTGATGGTTGAAAGCTCCTAAGAGCCAAGGTGATAGAGCCCCCACTTTCCTGAGTGAGTGTGATGAGCATACCAGGCCCTCAGGGACCTGCACCGGGCCTGTCTTACACAACTGAAATACAGCTTCAGCGTTTTGGTGTTGTTTATTACTGTAGTATAACAACCCATCTTGACAGACATAGTTTTCTTTTTTAAAATATAACCTTCCTGAAGTGCAGATTACATTCTCTTATGCTACATGTCCTCTTCCCTAACCGTGAGTTTCCTTAAAAGGAATTATGTCATTAACGCTTTTACTTCTCTTTGACCCCTTAGTCCTGTTCATTATTTCTGGACCCCCCACTCCACCAGAGCTGTTCCTGCTAAACCTGCCGATGACTTCTTTATTTTCAGATGCAGCGTGCTGATGGCATCACTTTACCTGACCTTGTGTGGCACGTGGCACTGCCGAGCTTTAGAGACTTCCCATGACACCATTCACTTTTCATTCACTTCCTTCATTCTTTTCTTTCTACCTTTTCCTTTTATTTGGCCTCTCTCCTACCATTTGCTCCTCCAATGTTGGCGTTTCTCAGTATTTGGCCTTTTCTCCCTTTACACTCTTCATTTCTCTTTTCTTATAGGTTCAATTACAACTTGTTCAGCTACAATTTCAAATTTATGTGCAATAAAAATAATACTGTGCAACATTAAACTAAGGCATTTTGATTTTCACCATTAAGTTGTGAACTTTGCTCTGCCATTTTGATTATGCAGAAGCCATTTGTTTGATAACAAGAGTCACTCTTACATAGCAATATTCTTCATACATTTCCAAGTGTGGGGGAAGGATGGGGGTGGGTGTAGCCTGCTTTCCTGTGGCCTACTAGAAGGAAAAGGCTTTGTACTTGATGTGTTTGCAAGAAAATGGGCTTGAAAGTCAAGTTATATGCAGAAAGGGTGGATTTGTAAACTTCCTCAGTCCCTTATTTAACACATAAAGGTCATACCCAAAGGATTCCTTGAGTTCTACCCCTGCATAGCAAATACACCCATCTATTCTTAAGGCCAGACAGGAGGCTGGGCCAGGGAGGAGGGTCAGAGGGCCTTTGTTTTTTGTTTTTGTTTTTAAGTACCCCTTCTGCTCCTGGGGGCTTGTTAAGCAGGAAAAGCGAAAGGGAAGAAGTGTGCAAGACTGTCAGATGGGTGTTGTGGTCTTCACCCGACTTCAAATAAAAGAGATCAAGCAGGGCAGACAGGTTTATCCCGCCCCCTGGGAACCTTAGGAGAAGAGTGCTTTGTAAGGTGGGCATCTAACAGCAGGTTAAGGCCCTCAGCCTAGGCAGGCAGAGCCCTGTGCTCAAGCAGAGAGAGGAGTCCTGTTTGCCTGCTCAACCTTCTTTGGTATAAACCCTGAGCTGAAAGCTGGGGGGCCTGTCCTGGGGCCTCCTGTTGTGGCTCTGTAGCAGAAGCAGGCGTCGATCCCTCTGGGCATGAAGAGACAGATGGAAAGCAGGCGTCCACCGCCGGGGAGGAACAGGAGAGGTGCTGTCCACAGAGAGGGGCCGCCAGGCTGTGACTGAGCTGCGAGTGGGATCCGACAAGAACTGGCTCACATGAATCACAGGTGTCAGCGGAAGGTATGAATATGCAGAACTTCACCATCTATCCACAGAGGATAGCTGTTTGGCCCTCTGCCCCTTCCCTCTCCCATCAGGAAGTTGCATGGACACTCCACTCCCACACCACGGGACTGTTGTAAATGGGTTATGGGAGGTGCAGCTGAAAATAAGAGAGTCTAGACAATTAATCTTAAAGGACTAATTAAATTAGTGGCTGGAAAACACTTCAAATCAGACCGGCCATTGAGTCACTCGCACATCTCCTCCTAGTAAATGGGACTTGTGAATCAGGCCAGTTGATATTCCAAATAAGAAACTGCATTTCTTTATGTTCATTCAAGTTCTAATGTGAATTAAACTTATGATCCTTACACACATACACACACACATTCTCTTCTGTAACATGTTCCATAATTCAACTATTTCTAGCTAGAAGGATCACTAGATACTAGTGCTCACATTCAGAGATCCCACACATTGCCTCCTACTCAAAACCTGCCCTATTTTAGCAATTCGTCTTGTCTCAGTCAAGGGCATCATAAAACACAAAACCCAAACCAGGGGCCGTCTCATCTTCTTTAATCTTCCCTTCTGCTCACTCTCTCTGTTCCCTAGTCACCAATTCTATAAACCCAATGTCATAACCATCTCTGATCTCATGGTGCTCGCTGCAGAGAAACAGCAGTGCTTGTAGAACTAGGCAAATAGACACTCATTTTTCCTTCCCAGAAATGGGGCTGGTGACCAGTGTTTTACAGAAAGTGTTTGAGGGTTAGGAAGGGTCAGATCTCCTTAAGGCTCATGCCATGTCAAACAGGAAGAAATGGGCCTTTAGAAATACGTATGTAGCAGAAGTATGAAAACGTGATGTATGCATATCATACACACCAACTTCTAGGTCGTGACTGGCTCTGAGGATGGAGGTGGGGAGCCACAGATTCTGGTTCTTAATAAATAAGACAAAATTGATGTGGTACAATATTTGCTTGTGTTAAGTCTGGGCAATGATAAGGTGGTCTATTATATTAACTAATATACAATTCATTACACCAGAATATCTCAGAAATGGAAACATTAAAATCTTAATTTTGAGTGACGGCATCCATAAAGCTAAGCACCCACGATCATTGTTAAACAAACAGGGGTCTCGATACTTCTCACAACATTCGGATGACAGGGACTAAGGAAATATTTGTGACATGAGTAAAGAAACAAGACCTTCATAGAATGGGAATGGTATGGGATTAAGGAAAGGAAGTTGTCTTTCCTAAGACAATTCGACATATTAGAAACAGCGAGGATTTCAGTGTCACGAGGACCTGGTTTTGAAACTCGGTTGGACCTGTCACCACCTGTGTAACTTCAGAAAAATTCTTTAAAGTAAGCCTTGTAAGGATCACATTAACTACCCCTACTATACAGTATTCCTCACCAAATACTAATGTGTATCCTATCGCTTTCAAGAGGTTTGCCAGTTTTCTAAATAAACGCATTAGAACATTCTGTTAGAACAAGTATTCAGGCAAGTGGTTTTTATTGGGGAAAGTATATATACATACATAACATATATAAATCTCTGTATAGATTCTGTAATAGTTGGGAATGGGGCTATGCGAAGTCTCGAGGTATGGATTTAATTTTCTCCCTAGTTGTTATGCTGAGCTAAGAATATCAATAAATTGTTGCCCAACACTTTTCTCATCTGAAGCATCCAAGTGGCCAGGAAGTCCTCAGCCCCTGAGGGAAGAGATGCTGGATTTTACCGTCACATATTTACTTGAATGCTTAAGTTAATTTTACAGTCAATTAGGTAGAATTTTCTTTACATATGGATTCAACTAATGTACATCAATCCCTCTGTTTCCTTTGTAATTGCCTACACAGAAGGATTCCTCCTGAGACTGACATAGCTGTTTGGTTCAGGTAGACCCAAATAAGAACCCATATGCTTTGCCTTCTAAGAGAACTGACTGGGTAGGTAGCCTTGTAGGGGAGCAAATTTTGCCTCCCCAAAAGTGTCTCTTTGGCATGTGGATTTGTTTAGGCTGATTATTTTTAAGAAACAAAGACTCAGGAAGAACCTTTGACCTTTCCTCTAACTGTCTAAAGGAATTTAGGAGGAGAACATGGTCCAGAAAGGGAGCTCTCACCCTGGGGGGAGGGGGGGGTAGACAGGGCGGAACTTAGCAAAGTCTCTATGTTAAAATTCTTCTCTATGTCTCATGGTTTCTGTGTGGCCCTCTGAACATTTGTTGACCAAACATTCACTCTTTTCCATCCTCCTCTGAATTGTCTCCCTTCTCTTTAAAGTCCCAGACCCCTGCCCACTTCTCCTTAGCAATGGCTGGCATGGAAGCCTTAGTTGCCTAATTTCCTGTGAGGCTTGTATTCTTATGGAGCCCCCGATTGTATGTAATGAAATTAAATTTTCTCCTGTTTATCTGTCTCATGTCAATTGAATTCTTAGACAAGCCAAATAACCATGAAGGGTAGAGGAAAATGTTCCCCTCCCCGACAGCCTCCATCACAGAACCAGGCCTGAAAGCAAATAAAGAAATTGTCCAACCCTTAAAACCAGGCTAGATCCTGTTCCTTCAACCATCTTCAAATGGAAACCCTTCCAAAATGTGGGAAAAGGCCAAGGGATGTTGATTCTTATTTAGGTCAATAGTCTTGGTGCCAAGAATGGCGCTTGACTGAGTTTTCAATACACAGTGGTTTAAACGAATGACTGGAAACAGAACAGAAAGACCATATGTGGGAGGACACCAGCGGGACCCAGCGAGAGAGTGAGAGGAATGACGGGTTTCCTTTCTGCAAATGGGTGCAGAGACCGAGACCTTGATGTTGGGCTAGTGAGCGACTCTGTGTGTTCTGGGTGTGGAAAAAAAGTAGACTCTGATAAGATTCCAGAAAGCAGTGGAAAATATTTTAGAATTCTGCTTCATGCGTGGCTCACCATTAATGACGTCTATATAATCATCTAACATTCATTAATCTCATGATCATAATGACTAACACATAATGGTTCCACATATGGAAAATTCCCCAAACACACAAATGTTCTTTGATCGTGTTAATTAAAACAAATCTACTGTCACACCCTCCTCACTTTGCAATGAAAATAGAATATTACAGCATGTATCACTTCCTCGGTGTCCCTGGAAGAATAAACAAGGGTGAGAGATTAAGGTAAGTAGGAAAAAGATACTTGAAAACAAGCACCAAAAAGCTAAGTGGTTGTGAGTTGAATGATATGAATTTTTGCTATTTGCAGAATCCTGAATAATATATTACTTTCATATGTTATTTTAATAATGAAAAAATAAATGTATTTTAAAAACAGTCCACTATGGTCCTTATCAGGGCTCCTGAATCTCACTGTCATGGCATATTTTTTGCAGCTATACAGTCTGCTTCCTGGGGAAGTCCACTGGGTGTCCTGCAGATGTTGGGGTAAATCTGTTTTTCAAAAAGGGGTGGACCCGTGGACCTGGTTCCTCCCTCAGAGAACCACTAGCTACTCCACATCATTATGCTGTGCCATGTACCAAGATATTTATTATTGGAAATTGCTTTTCCAAGGAAAGCATTTGCATACAGGCCAGCTCTACCTAACTACCATAAATGCAACCAGAGGCCCTATTAGGGTCTATCAACAGACTCTTATCCCAACCTGGCCTCTTTCCACTCTGCTAGCAACCCACAGTTGTTTGTGGCAAACGAGAGTAGAAAGGTGTGGACCTTGAAAAGTCATCCAACCAGTCTGGCAGCCATAAAAACTTAAAAAAAATAAGAGAATTTTCTTAATAAAATTTTATTTATGATGATAATAGAATTAATTGATTTTTATGGTTTTGCATTTCAAAAGTTAATATTATTCATACCCACCCCTACTGAGAGCTCTCAAATATGACCCTTCATGTAAATTGTGTCCATTAACTTCATCAGAATGTCAGTGGGAATAATCATTCATGTTGGAGAAGTCCCCACCTCCATTAAGACAAGGGGTCACGGATTCACCCCGCGAAGCAGCCTGTCCAATTGTACTGAACTCATAACTTTTCACAAGCGTCCTTTTTATGGACAGAAGAAAACTTTAATATGTCGGTATGAACCTGAACTGTGCCCTTGAAGTGTTTTAGAAAAGCCTGCATTTGAGAGTCGGAGTGCTAAGGAATCCAGGATTAACTACTTAATATGCAAATGATGTTCTCTCTGTACCACCCGTAACTATTGCAGACTCTATTAATGAGCTGGCAGTACAGTGGGGATGCCGGTGCCCTTTCAAAGCCAGAGGTGGTGGCGGGCAAGCTGGTTCATCATCTAGGACTTACCTTTCCCGGCCATCTGCATCCCCAGACCAGCACCCCTCCCTGCACCTGCCGGGGCTCCTTTTCCTCCACGCCCACAGCACTGTTCGCCTCTTTCTCAAAGCGTGGCCCTAACGCAGTGATCCCAAAGTCAAGCACAGTCATCCTGCACAGTGAAGATCACAGCTGCCGGCCGGGCTGCTGCTTCAAAGCTCCTAACCCCGCTGCGGACATCCAGCCGCAGACTTTTCATTCAGCCCCAGTGTACGTGCTTGTTTCGCAGCCGCGGCCCCATAACCTTGAGCAGGAGGCGCTCCCATGGCCAAACAGAACAGTCTGTGGTTTTTGACAAAACCTAGACTGCTTTTTATTCTTAAAAAAAAAAATGACAGACCTTGAATCCTCCTCATACGTCCATCAGGCCCATCTGTGGCAAATGCAGGGTCATAGTTCAGTGACAATATTGTTTAGAAACAAGGAGGGGCTTTGGTGTGGGGAGTCCAGGCGCCTGCTGCAGCTTGAAACACCAGCCCCTTTCATCTCCTTCGCTTCCTTTCAGGGGGGGATTTCCAAAAGATGAACCCATCACTTCAGTCTCATGGATAGTGTATGCTTTGTGAGTCCACAGGCCCAGCTTTGCTTCGGCTTGGCAGTGTTTGGATTAAATCAGAACCTAAGGGTGAGCTCCGAACCACACCTCTCGGCCCGCGCTCGATCAGTGTAGACCCTGCTCCGGTTCAGCTGCAGGAGGGGGTCGGCAGGGCCGCAGGCCAGTGAGGCACAGCTTGGGCCGCCTCCCCTTTCTTCTAACAGCTCTCATTTACTCCAGAGCTGTTCTAAATAAGGATGTTATAAAGAGTATGCATCCCTGGGTAAATAAATCTTAAATGAAATATTTCAGCTCAAAGGCAAAATGCTTTATTATCGGCTTGCATTTTAGGGAAATGATGGTCCTTGGTTAAGGATGCACACCCTGACATCATGAAGGTTCCACTGGAAGAAGGTAGCACTTCCTGAGGGTCCCCCAGCCTGGTTTTATGATTACGTTTAGATGGGGCATCGGGTAAATGGAGGGGAAGGTGGCAGCTGCATGGCAAAACAGGAGCACCCTGCAACGTGTGTCACCTCGTTCCGAGGGGCAGCTTGACAGAGGCGTCTCTGCAATTTCAGGTTGCTCTCCTGCAGGCCTCACTTATTTTGGGGACCTCAGGTTGAGGAGAGTGGGTAGGGGTGTAACTCCAAAGGCTTCTTTGGTCACGTATTTGATTACCTTCCTGTTCAGAGTGAGTCAAAAATTATCTAAGAGCTGAGAAGAAATCAGGGTGGGCAAAATGAGAGAAGAAAGGAAACACACTGTCTCTTTCTGTGACCCCTCTCATGTTTTGTGCTTTATAGCAAACACACACACAAAAAGCTCACAGGGAACTTGGTGTTTGCCGACGGCCAGCAAGACGACCCGTGAGAGTGAGGCGTCAGCCTCAGAGGTAGTGCCCCTCCTCAACGACTTTTTTTGAGAAATTTCAAGTCACTTAGCACACTGAAATACAGATTTGGATGTTCATTTGTGACTGAACTAATTTAAAAAATTGTTAAACCGCATTATTGAACTGTGAGCAACAAAGAGCTGTACGTAGTTAATATACATAACTCAGCTTAGAGGGAAGTGGGCACCTGTGCTGCCATCACGGCCATGGACATGGCCTTCATCTCCAAAGTTTCCTCCCATCTCTATTTTTCTTCTTCTTCTTTTCTTCTTTTCTTCTCCTCCTTCTCCTCCTCCTTCTCCTCCTTCTTCTCCTTCTCCTCCTTTTCTTCTTTATTTCTTCTTCTTTCTTCTCCTTCTACCTTCTGGGCAAATTTTAGGACTACAATATAGTGTTGTTAGCTATAGGCACCATGCTATAGGCACTTAAACTTATTTATCGTGCACAACTGAAACTTTGTACCCTTTGGCCATCACCTCTCCTTTTCCCTCTCCACCTTCAACCCCTGAGTGAACAACTATTACTCTCTGCTCTTATGAGTTTGACTACTTTAGATTCCACAGAGAGAAATGAGATCATACAGTAGCTATTGCAGGGAAAATGGAAGTTCCTATGGCCAGGATCCTCACCTGGCCCTAAACTACTTGATGATGTAACTGGCCTGCTGCTAGGCGACTGCATCCAGTCCCTAGGCAATGAGCTGTTACTGATGGAGTCACTATATAAAGAGTTCCGCCCAGTGCTCTGGGCGGAGGCAGAGATGGAGGAGGGTTACAGCCCTGCAGGCTGCCGGATGCAGGCCTGATTCTAGTGCTCGACCTCCCACCATGAGAATAAAGCCCGGTATAAAGCCTTTTACCCCAAAATGTTCCATTGTCATTCCTCAGTCTCACTGAATTCATAGTGAACTTGCCTGGAGCTGAAACCCTCAGGCAAGACAGCTGCCTTTCGGTGTCTGGCTACATCACTTAGCGTAATGTAATGTCCTCCACATCCATCCACGTTGTCACAAAGGGCAGGATTTCCTTCCTTTTTAAGGCTGAGTAATTTCCATGGTATGTATATACTGCATTTTCTTTACTCATTCATCTCTCAGCGGATGGTAGGTTATTTCAATGTCTTGGCTCTTGCGAATGTGGCAGGAAACACGGGAGTGAAAACGTCTCTTTGAGATTCTGATTGCAACTCCTTTGAATAAATACACAGAAGAGGGATTGCTGGATCATGTAGTAGTTCTGTTAATTTTTTGAGGAAACTGTACTGTTTTCCATAATGGCTGTACCAGCTTATGTTCCCATTAACAGTGTGCCAGGGTTCCCTTTTGTCCACATCCTCACCAACACGTGTTATTTTGTGTTTGTTTGGTAGTGGCCATCCTAACATGTGTGAGGTGATATCTCACTGTAGTTTTAACATTCATTTCCCTGATATTCACGTGGTTGATCTTTTCATACACGTGTTGACCGTTTGTATATCTTCTTTGGGAAAAGTGACTGAAGTAAATCTCGATCATTTCTCCCAACCTTGCAAGTGTGAACTTGGTTCAAAGAGATGTTTATCTTTGCTGGCACTTAAAGAGTTAATATTTGCCACTTTGACTAGTTAAGAACCACTTAAAAGTCCATGACCTATCGTGTTAATTCAGCAATTGCACAATTATTAAATTCCTTTTCTGCGCCAGCCACTGGTCTGGATGGGAATATAAGTAAATAAAATAGAGGGAGTTTATGTTCCTGTGTAACTTAACATTTGAATGAGGACATATCATTCTGATGAAGCTGGAATTCGCGTCAAGCTCTCTACGCGGCTCTTGTGCAGGTGATTCATTCAGCAGATGCAGAAGCAGAGCTCATTATGGCCTCCTATCATCCCAAGACTTTACTGTTTTCTTTTAATTATTAAAAAATTAGCTGTTGAAGAGCTATGTAGCATTATAGGACAGTCTGAAGATTATTGAAAGTGTCCATATGTGAATCTACTGAATTGGGGCCCATGCTTCTCTTTTTTTTTAAGGATAAAAGTTATTTCAGGAAAACACTCATTTTATATTACATAGTAAATATTGTATTTCAAGTGCTGATTATCTTCATTGATTTTTTTTCCCCCCAGAACCTTCAAACTTAAGGGCCTCAAACAGGATCAGACTTATTTGACAATCAAAATGCCATCCTGTCCCTGGGCTAATTATCTGGCAAATCTTACCTTCCATTTACTACAGCCAAACCTAATTTAGGTAAGTGTTGGTTTAATAGACTCTTTAAACTAGATATTCTTTGTATATATTGAAGTGATTTGCTACCCAAATATTTCTTTCGAATTCTTACCTGTTTTCTCTCTTCCATCCTGTTCCCCCACCTTTCATCTCATTCTCCTCAGAAGTTCTCTAGCAGAAATGGGATAGAGTAAAAGATTGTCAGTATGAGAGAGAGGAGAATAAAGCAGCATATTGTGGTTTATAGGAAATAACTGAGTTGGAAGGCAAGGGAATAAATATATTTCAGAGAGAATTAAGGCGAAAAAAACAGATCAGTTTCTTATATTTTCCAAATATATTTACCATTTGTTGTTTTTGTTATTTTTCTTAAATTAAGTTAATAGAATATCAAATTAATATTCAATGTAATACATCCAAAGTGTAACATTAATTATTTCAGTATTATCTACCCTTGACATCATTCATACTTTGGCCCACCCCTATAAATGTGAAAAATGAATTCACTTCACAGTTTTATAACTGTGAACAGACAGATGCCCATTAAATCCCTTACGTAATGCATCTATAGAAACTGAGCCACAGAAAAATTAAATAATTTGTTCAAGTCAGAGAACTAGTGAGTGGCAGAGCTGAGATATGAACCCAGGTCTCCTGTCTTCAGTGACTATGCTTTTGAAGTTTATTATGCAATGTCTTTTAAGTACTAAAAACTTCTGAATATAAATTATGAGTATTTTGGGAACACCAGGAGAGTTGTAAAAATGTAGATTTCTGCCCACATTTCCATGGATTCTGATTCAGGTGGCTGAGGATGGGTATCAGGAAGTCATTTATAACAACAGTTATAAGTAATTCTGATGGGCCTGGTCCATGGATCATTCTTTGAAAACAATAGTAACGCTGTTAAGGAAAAGAGTCAGAAATTGAATAGCTTGAGATATCCTAACTCCTCTAGTGGTGGGCATGCTGCTTAAACTCAAGTTTTCTAACTTCTACAAGGGAAGGTGCAAATAAGGGTCTTTTGTGAGAATTTAGTCCGTTAATTCATTTAAAATGCTACATGTAGTGCTGGTGAATAGGAATCTCTCATTTTATATTGGCTATTATTAGTGCAGCATAGGTAACTCAGAATTAATTCCACTGTTGTGTATGTAGATACCATAAAAATATAACAATGTTTCCTTCCTTGACTCAATAAGAAAAATGGGTGTCTGACCTTTATTTTTCTCTAACAGTCCTTTATTTTTTCCCCTAACTTTAAAATCATTTCCCTCAAGTTTTCAACTTTAGCTCTTAGATTCCTGGCTTTCTCTGTCCAAGTGAGAGAACAGTTGTCTGTTTTCCTGCCTCCTATATCTCCCGCTGGGTTAACCTGATTGTGTAGCATTAAATTGGGTCAGCCTGGGGGAGAGAAGGGGGTTGGAGATGATAAAAGGCTTTTACGGAAATCTGAGATTAAATTCTCACCACCTCGTGGACGTGTCATCCAGGTCTTTGTTGTCTGTGTCTTTTGTGCCAGTGTGGTTACAGGGCAAAGACAGGCATTATTTAAGGAATGCTATTTTACTCCTCTTGGCATAATCACCATTCTTTTGATTCTGTGCCCTGAATGCAGAGCAGACCCTCAGAGAATATTCAGAAGCCTTAGTAGTGGAAGGGAACCAAAAATGAACCAATCTCTCTTAATAAAAGAAATACTGACTGAACTTCATGGGGAGAGAATGGAGTTGGTCTTTAACTGTTTCAATAAAACAATGAGGAAAACGAAATACTATATCACGTAGCTGGAAATGCAGTCTCCCTGTTAAGATGGAAGAATGAAGACATTCAAAACAGAACATGAAAACAGAGAACACTGCCCTCTGGCCCCATCACACTGTCCTGACGGGTTCATTGAGTCCGTGACCATGTACGCATGATCCCCTTGAATTGAGGAGCAAGTATGTGAGGGTGGGTTGGGATGCAGAAGGAAGAGAATGCTGTCTTATTCCCAGAACTATCTGGAACTCCTAAGAAGATATGTGAGTTCCCAATCTAATGTTAGCAATTTTAATTCAGACTGCAGGTCCCAAGACATCTGGTTTCCATTTTGTCTTCTTGGCACTGTTCTGGAGGGTCAAGATTTTCCTATCCTTTAATAGGTCAGATTGCCCTTTGAAGCCTGGAGGGTAGTTAATGTTGCCTATCTTAAAATTCTTGTGAAGAAAGTGTTGAAAACTCCCTGAGGTATTCTCATTTACTATTATCACCATTTTTAGATACTTACAACATTCAGATTTTAAAGAAGCAAAAGAAATGCTGTGAATTAATTTGCTATATCTCAATATTTTGACTTAATCCCTGCCTCTTTTCACAAGCATAGATAAATTAAACAGTCTTGAAATGAGTTGAACAAATATATATCATATGTTATTTAAACATGAGAAATGAGGCATATAAAAAACAGGAGAACCAAAGAAAATTAGAGCTGATTAAAGTCCTTTGCATGTTTTAAATAAAATTGTTATTTTTTTGTAGAGTTGTTGTTCTTTATTCTAGATATTAACTCATTTTCAGGTATGACTTGCAAACATTTTCTCTTATTGCATAAATTGCCTTTCACTCTATTGATTGTTTCTTTGGCTGCACAGAGGTTTTAAAGTTTTATATAGTGCCATTTGTCAATTTTTGCTTTTGTTGTCTGTGTTTTTGGGGTCATAGACAAGAAAACATTGCCAAATCCTGTGGCATAAAGTTTTTCTCTTATGTTTTCTCCTAGGAGTTTTACAGTTTTATGTTGTGTTGATGTACTTAATCCATTTTGAGTTAGTGTTTGCATATGGTGTAAGGGTACAACTTCATTCTTCATGTGGAGATCCAGTTTTCCCAGCATTTATTGAAGAGCCTATCCTTTCTCCATTGTGCAATCTTAGCACTCTTGTCAAAGATTATTTGACCATATGCATGAAGGTTTACTTCTGGGTTCTCTATACTGTTCATTTGGTCTCCGTGTCTGTCTTCATATCAGCGCCATGCTGTTTTGATTACTTTAGATGTTATGAACTCAAGATTTGTGTCCCACCAAATTCATATATTAGAGCCTTAACCCCAATGTGACTGCGTCCCGAGATAGGGCACGTGAGGAGGTGATAAGTGTCTTTGAGGAGGAGATAAAGACAATGGTGGGGCCCTAGTCTGATAGGACTGGTGCTGGAGGAGGCCCTTCCGAGGACGTGACCGCTGCTTGCCCTGTGAGTTGGACCTGGGCAGTCAGAGGCTCCTCACCCACTCCTGCGTTCTTGGAATGCACGCTGTACCCACAGTTCCCACAGCTGGAGCCAATCCACCCCACCTTGTGGTATGGGATGCTGATATCCATGCTGAGCCCAGTCGTAGGATGAGACATTGATGATGTTGGGCGATTCAGTGCTGATGTGGGGAAACCGACAAGTCCCAGGACTGTGTACATAGGCTGGGGGAAAGATCCAACACAGAGGGGAGTCAGAAATGCCAAAATGCGATCCCAGTTGGCAGGGGGTCTGAGAAAAGTGACCCAGAAGCAAATGTGGCTTGACCTCATTGCTTCCAGGACCGCACCTGAAAAGATAAACTGGCAACACAGTAACTTCACTGTGTCGGTCAGCCTGTGGATAGACTTGAAGCCTGAACAACAGTGCAGCCCTGACCGCCTGCTCCATCTACCCCTACCTGCCCAAGGCCCACCTGCCCCAACAGAGGGCTCTTTGGATAGTCTGTGCTGCCAATGGGTTTCAGCCCTGGGCAAGTTTGCTATGGATTCTGTGTGACCAAAGAAATGACAGTAGAACGTTCTTGAGGTGAAAGGGTTATAGCCAACTTTATTCCCATGGTCAGTCAAAAGAACCCCATCCACTCAGAGCAAGTCGGCCTGCAGCAAGCCGGTCTCTGCCTCTGGGCCTCTCTGCCTGCACAGCCATCCTCTGGGCCTCTCTGCCTGCACAGCCATCCTCTGGGCCTCTCTACCTGAGCAGCTGTCCCAGTCTCTGTCCTATGCACTGCCACCACTCCAGCCTCTGCTCTCCTGCAACCTTGCAGCCGTGCCACCGTGTCACCCAGAGTACTGGGCGGAGCTCTTTATATAGAGTCAATAGCGATGCATTGCCCACATGTGTAGTGAGCTAGCTGACCAGGGCCGGGTGGGAATCCTGGCCACAGGAACCTTTACTTTCTCCACACAGTCTTTTTTGGCGTGGATGCCTCCCACACGCCTGGTTTAGGATATAGACCAAAATCGCTTCCAGGTGAGTGAGGGCCATTGTAGGCAATCAGAGGCCTCGTATTGAGCTTACTATTCACCGGTCCCCTCAAAATAAACAAAGGACAGTGGCCATGGAGGATACTGGAGCTGAATACACAGTAACCCTCAGATGTTTTACTGCCCTCTCAGCACCATCGATGGTTACGGAGGACAAACTGCTATGATGGGGAAGGTCGCCTTGACACTACACACTGGGCGTCCTCCTCCATGAGAACACAAGGTTCTTATCTCTCTAATACCTGATAAGACATTGGGCATTGATATCCTACAAGGTTCCACTCTCCAAATCTCTCCAGGTTAGAGTAATCAGACCAGTGCTGAGGTAAAACACCAGCTGGAAGTCAGTAAGTCTGCTGACTCCCCCACTCCCTCCTAAGAGAGGTAACTGTCAAACAATGTAAACTGCACGGGGGGGTGCATGATGAAATAGGACACACGGTCCAAGAACTGCACCAAGTAGGTATTGTACATACCCCCTGACCATAGTGCTTTGAATAGCCGAGTATGGTGAAAAGGCCAGATGGCTCATGGTGGATGACCGTAGACTGTCCAGAACTGATGAGGTAGTGTCCCTCATCCGTGGGGCTGAGCCCAACATTGCCACCATTTTAGATATCTTCGCCATGGTGCTGGGAGGGTGCCATGCTGTACTGGACTTAAATGCTTTTTCACTATACCCCTGGTTGCTGGGGCACAAGATCAGTTTGCCTTCACATGGAAGGACAACTGTGGATAAAATGACAGTTCCTGTGGCCAGGACTCTCACCTGGCCCTGGTTGGCTAGCTCACTACACACATGTGGGCAATATGTTGCTATTCACTCTTTATAAGGAGCTCTGCCCAGTGCTCTGGGCGTGACACAGTGGCACAGCTGCAAGGCTGCAGGAGAGCAGAGCAGAGGCTGGAGTGGTGGCAGCACCGAGGACAGAGGCCCAGAGGACAGCTGTGCAGGCAGAGAGGCCCAGAGGACGGCTGTGCAGGCAGAGGGGCCCAGAGGACGGCTGTCTGGAGAGAGAGGCCCAGAGGCAGAGACCGGCTTGCTGCATGCAGACTCGCTCTGAGTGAACGAGAGTTTAGTGACTGACCTGCCACCGTGGAAATAAAGTTGGGTATAACCCTTTCACCCCAAGAACATTTTACTGCCATTTCTTGGTTACATTGAATCCATAGTGAACTTGCCCGGGGCTGAAACCCATTGACAAGACAACGGACCTTTCAAATGCTTTCCCAAGGCTACCTGCACAGTGATTGGGGGTCACATTTCAAAGGTCATGATGTGCAAGACTGGAAAAAAGAGCTACACTGAATGGAGATTCTATCTCCTCCATAACTGCAAGTAGCAGGGTTGGTGGAAAGGACGAAGGGGATAGTAAAGTAGCAGATTAAAGTACTAACAAGTAAAACCACTTTGGCTGGGCAGCCTGAAGTACTGTCCCAGGTTATGATACATTTGAAAGATCAACCAGTCGAGCCTGTTGCCCCAAATGCTAGAATTGGGACCCCTGCTGAGACACCCACCCTGTAAAGGTAGGGTGGGAAGCAGCCATTGCTCTGAATCTCACCGTGGATCAGTGTGCTGTACTACTGGAAACTCCAGCTCCCACCGTACCTGCGAAAGGCATTAACTCCTGGAATTTGCAATGGGACATCGACATCCCAGCAGGATAGGTGGGTTATCTCGCACCCCTGCATGAAGGGGAGCCACCCAGTCTCCAGTGGGACCCCACGGTCCTGCTGTAGGTAGGACCTGTGGGAATGCGCTATGCATGGAATGGAACACGCACCATTGAAAGAGGGGAGATGGGGGTCCTGGTTTGGCATTATACCCCTCCAGTCCGTCTCCTCCCACCTGCCAGCGCTGCTTCCCTGGCCAGTAGGTTGGTTATGCACAACTGGGTCAGATTCCTAAACCTGCAGCCATATTAATATCTAAGATCAGGCCACAGGTGTGATTCCTGCAGAAGGGGAAGACTCCCACAAAGTCCCTACAAATGTCTGTCTTTTCAGTCTTACACTTCTGCTCCTCCTATGGTGTCCGGCCACAGGATGGGGCCTAATGGAAATAACCTTTCTACAGGGGGCCCACTTATGTGCCCAACAAAAGAATGCACCCAACTGTTGAGTATGTGGGCATCTGACCCTCTGTAGCTTATCAGATTGCTGTGTGGATATCACTACTCCAGGGAGGGGATTGGAAGGCCCAAAGCAATATGTCAAGGAAGAACGAACCAGGGCTAGTACTTTTAATTATTCTGATTTTATCAACACCGATTCAGACACCTGGACTGTAGCACACATAGACACCCTTATTAAATTCACCCAACAAACCTTCAATGAATCAGCAAAGCTGAAATGCCTTTAATGAGAAAAGCTGTCTTCCAAAATAGAATGGCCGTGGGCATCCCTTCTGCCTCAGAAGGAGGACCTATGCTGTTATCCAAGCAGAGTGCTGTGTGTTCACATCTGATGAGTCTGCTATGTATCATCTGTATTAAGTCACATGAGGACACAGTGATCTGACTGTTGGCTTGGGAGACTTAGTAAACCAATGGTTCAGTTCATGGGTTCATGGTGGAAAAGGTTATATTGGG
Source organism: Phataginus tricuspis (assembly GCA_029783875.1). Classification (NCBI taxonomy): domain Eukaryota; kingdom Metazoa; phylum Chordata; class Mammalia; order Pholidota; family Manidae; genus Phataginus; species Phataginus tricuspis. The sequence goes on along the minus strand of JAQQAC010021848.1, from coordinate 20,816,258 downwards.
AATATTTATTTTAATCTGTGTTTTCTCTTGCCTGTGCCTATACTGTTGCTGTGGTATCTGCCTCCTGTGCAACCGGATAGCCGCCAAAACAGCCACCTTGTGCTAGGGAACCACTTGCTCACTTTTTTGAAAGAGGGGGGCATGTGAGATCGTAAGAGTGGGTCTCAAGGGGGGAAGTGTGAAGGAGGTCGTCAAGAGGAGGTTATTACCAGTGGATCTGGGAGCTGGACCTGGACAGTCAGAGGCGTCTCACTCCGTCCCTGTCCTGGGAATTCCTATAGCTGGAGCATTTTCCAGGACACAGCCTTGAGAGTCAGGTGTTGTTGAGACCATGGCCGTGGTGTACGGGACTGAACCCTGTGAAAGCCTCTCTATAAACTTGGGGTTCTGCTGGGTGGGTGCAGAGATCTGCTGATCTTGAACCACCCAAAACAAGCTCCCCGAGTAAGTTCCCTTGCCTGTTGCCGCCTCCCAATCTGGAGTGTTGGCCGCTTTCTTCCGACTTCCCTTGCCCGCCATGTGTGGAAGCCAGTCTCAGGTTCCACCGGGGAAGCTCCAGGAGTGTGAACAGTTAGTGCTGTTATATGCAGAAACCCCAGAGCTCTTTCTCTCCGCATGCGTACAAAGAAGAGGTCACGTGTGCTCCTGGGAGCTGCCTGCAACCTGCAAACCACAGAAAGAGCAGAACCGCCCGCACCTCCGTCTGGGACTTCACGACCTCCCCACCTGTGGGGTGTAAATTTCTGTTCTTTAGGCTTCCTGGTCTGTGGCATTTTGTTACAGCACTCTGAGCAGGCTAAGCCAGTGGCTTTATAGTTTATTTTGAAATCAGGAAGTGTGAGGCCTCCAGCTTTGTTTTTCTTTCTCAAAATAGTTTCAGTGATTCAGATCCTTTGAGCTTCCAGATAAGTTCTAGTATATATTTTTTTCTGTTTGATAGAGATTGCATTGAGTCTGTCAATTGCTTTGTGTAGTATGGACATTTTAATAAGTTTTCCAGTTCTTGAATAAGGATGTCTTTCCATTTATTTGTGTCTTTTAATTTTTTCCAACAATGTTTTGCATTTTTCAGTATACACATCTTTCATCTCCTTGGTTAAGTTTATTTCTAGGTTGTGTGCTTTTTTTGGGGGGGTGCTATTTGAAATGGGATTGTTTTCTTAATTTTCTTATTGGGTTGTTTGTTGTTAGTGTATAGAAATACAACTGGTTTTCGTGTGTCGATTTTTGTATTCTGCAACTTTACTGAATTTGTTTATTCTTAATCAGTCTGTGTGCACCCATGTGTGTGGGTGAGGGGATGCTTAGAGTTTTCTATCTATAAACTCATGTTATCTGTGAACAGAGATAATTTTGCTTCTTTCTCTCCAATTTGATTTTTCTTTCTTTCTTCTCTCTAATTGCCCTGGCTAGGACTTCCATCCTAAGTTGAGTAGAAGTGGTGAAAGTGGGTATCTTTGCCTTGTTTTTGATCTTAGAGGAAAAGCTTTTCTTTTTCCACCATTGAATATGATCTTTGCTCTATGGGTATTTTATATATGGCCTTTATAATATTGAGGCAATATCCCTCTACTTCTAGTTTGTTGAGGGTTTTTAATCATAAAAGGGTGTTGTATTGCTGCTTTTGAAGATGGAGGAAGAGGCTATGAGCCGAGGGATGTGAGTGGCCTCATCTCCAGAAACTGAAGTTGTATGTCCAGAAGGGAATGCAGCTCTGGGCAAAACCTTTGCTTTAGGCCTAGTGAGACCCAGGTTGAACTTCTAGCCTACAGAACTATAGATAATAAATTTGTGTTGCTTTAGGCCACCAAGTTTGGGGTAGTTTGTTACATCAGCAGTAGCAAACTAATACGTTATGCCTGTCTCTGTATGGGGAGTTTTTCTGCAAATGGGCAGACTTGCATAAAGTAGTAATCTCAAATCCATAATGCTTTGTTGTCTGCAAAGCACCACAAATATCCATGTGCCTATCATTCATTCGACCGGGTGATGTTTAATTTTACCTACTATGATCTTTTGTAGGCTTCAGGGAATTTAGTGGAATGAAATATTTATTCCTTACCAGACACTTTGAGGTGGTTACTCTTTTCCCTCTTTACAAATAAAAAAGTACTGAGATTCTGATACATTAAGTGACTTGCCCAAGGTAGTAACCCAAGTAACCTTCTCACTACGAACTCAGGGCTATTTCTGCTAGAAAGTCTTAACAGCATAGCAGATTACATTTAGTTGGGTATCTGTTCTTATGCACCTTGAAATTCCATGGTTGTCTCCTATCTGTTCTATGAATACAAATAAGCCATTTAGGCTTTTATCATCTATGTTTTCTGTGAATTGAGAAATATATGTCTAAGCAAATAGTCCAGGGTGAGTGAGATATGGGTAGCTCTCCTTGATATGTCTTGGAGGAGAGTGTTTACAAATAAATGTTATGATTGTGCCTATTATTTTGGGCATCAGGATATTCTGGGCTATATGTGTAGCAATTTTAATGAGCATGGAATGTAGCAACTCACCATTAGTAGGTAATCATAATGGTGGTATTAAATGTATGAAATAGTCATACTAACAGTCAGGCTGTGGTTATAAAAAATGCTGACCTTAAATATCATCTGCTTATTATCTCATTTGCTGAAAAGTTATTTTGCGTCATTATGATTCTACAGATGCTCCACAGATGTCTTTAAGGATATATTTCTGCAGCTTGTTATTAAGCTAACTTCTGTGCGCTATAGCAGATTTCCATAGCATATTAATGAGAACATTATGGAATTGTAAATAAATATGTTTGTAGCAATTGAAATGAAGAGCAGATCTATAAAAATGGTTATAAAAGTCTAATTAACATTTTAACAGCAAAAAGCTTGATGTGGAGACGCCACAGGGGAATGGTCCCAAGTCAGGAGATAAAATGAAGAAAGAATTCCCAGGTGGGTTTAAGAATGGCTGAAACACGGCTATCAATATTTAATGTGATATGTCATATTTTACCACCATATGAAAGAATGCAAATAGGGGTTACCATAGAAATCACCTTGACAGAAAATTGCATAAAATGGAACACAAACTATCTCTTAGGCAGCCTAGCAGGGGTTACTATGATGTCCGACTGTAGTCTTTTCATGTAATCTCTTCATAGTGGGGAAAAATGACAGTGTGTATGTGTGTGAATGTGCATGTGTGCCCAATATACTTTGAAAAATTCTAAGAACAGTTTGAAAATTCTAGAGGCAGGTATATTCATTTTTCTTTATATCATAATTACTCTTTGATAAAGCTATAAATGCCAAAGTTATTTATAGCTTTAACAAAGCATCCATCATAGCCATGCTACTACAAAGGCAAGCCAACCTTGGAGATGCTCTTACTATTTGAATTTAATATGCTATTTTACATTTTAGTGATAACCTATTTTTGTGCTGTGTCTCTGTGATATTTAAGCATTGCATTTTAGCAGCCTGGTCTTATACCAGTTAGATCAGGTGCCTTTCCAGATGCAGTCTTCTATTGTTGTTGGAAAAAAAGCATTTTTTTTAATCCTACAAAAAAAAATCAGCCACACGTAGTTTCCTTTAATTATTCTACAATGACAACATAAGCTCAAAAGCTCCAAAAAAATCATACTTATTTCACAGAATCTTTTAGAAAAAGGAGATCTTGTAAATTCTTTGCCCATTAAAATTGGATGGAGTAGGAATATGGGGTTGTAAAAGAGTTAAAAAAAAACATTGTTGCTGAATGAAAGGAGGGAAAAACAATTGTAGACATATAAAAGTAAAAAAAAAAAACTGTAATGATTATCCTTAAAATTAAGGGGAAAATTTGGACACATTTCTTTCTTCAAACAATTTATGCTTGTTTGAATTGAATGAACATAATTTGAATAACAAACGTAAGCATTATTCAATAAATAAAACAAGCAGGAATCCTAGAGTTCCAATTTATGAGTAATTAAGAGTGACAGAAAGAGGAAAAGAAAAGTGGAAATATTTAAGGGAAAAGATAGAATGAGTAGTAGAGAAAAAGAAAAGTTGATCTGAAGGGGAGTAATAGATGCAGGAAGCTTTTGAACAGGAAAAAACAGAGCTAGTAAGGGAAGGGGACAGCAGAGACACAAAGGGAGACAGAGATCCTGTCTTCACACCTTCCCCTGAAAATATGTCATGGATTTAAAGGAAGAGGGTTCACATCCCTCAGAGGTATTTAAAAGTAGAGATGATTCAGAAAAAGAGCTGGGCCTGTTTCTTGTCAGACTTATAGCACTTCGTTTCTTTCTCTTATATCACTCGTATTAGGCCTTGGGTTTTATTAAGTGTACCCATCAGTCTTTCCCACTGGTCTATAAACTCCTAATTCATTTTTCAGTCTCCCCCCATTCAAAGCTCCTAACCCCAAAGGATTGAAAGATATAAAGAAGATCAACCAAGAGAAACTGACAAACCCATAAGCACAGAAGGAAGTTTAGTATGCTTCCTCCTGAAACACAGAACAAATAGCCAGAGGAACTGAATACAGAAAGAACTGGAGGTTTAAAATAAAGCATTGAAAGCTTGATTGAATAAATATGTTTAATAGGTTGCCTCTAACACAGAAAGTAAGCGTTGTTTCAAAGTGCACACAGATTATTTAAAAAATTTACTTATGTAAAGCTACAAGGGAAATCTCAACAAATTATGTAGTGTCAACATTGTACAGTCAATATTCTCAACCACAATGTGGTAATATTTTAGAAATCAAAAAAAATTCTAAAATTTCTTCTTCCTGCCTATCCTGTATGAGTATTTGGAGGGAAAGTAGTGGGTTAAGGAGGAAATGAAGTGGAAATCAGAAAATATTTAAAATCTGGATAAACATTAAAGCCCTGTGTATCAGAATGTAGAAGATACAGTTAAAGTGGATCTTGGGGAGCAATATATATTCTAAATTTCTATGTTAAGACAACGTAAATATTTGAAAAGATAAAGTCATTGTCAAAATCAAGATAAAAGGAACAACAGAGAAAAACAATTTAGAAGGAAGGAAATTAAAGTGGTGGAGGCAAAAAGTTAATGACATAGAAAAAAAGACCACAAAATAAAAATCCTTAACAAAATTAAAGTTTCCTGAAAAGAATGATGAAATAAACCTCTGTCAAATTTGATACAAAATGATAAATAACATAGACCCAAATAAAGAATATTATCTTTATAAAAGGACATGTAAGTCCAAATATAAGATATAAAAATTCAGTAATCACAAGAATGTCTGTTAAGAAACTCTACACCTATATATTTCAAAACTCAGAAGCAATGTAAAAATCTTCAGGATGAATAGAAACAAACTAATAGTGATTTAAGGAGAAATAGATAACCCGAATAAGAAAAAAGTATTAAAGACTGTTGTTAAAAACTTCTACTTGCCTACCCAAAACACCATGCTCAGATAATGTTTTGGAGCCTAGTTGTTTATTTTTATTAATATTAATATTGTTATTATATAAATTTAGGAATGTTTTACACAAACTTCTCAGATTATATTATAAGAGGAAAGCTACCAACTGATTTTATAATGCTAATTTTACCATGGCACTAGAATTGAAAGGGTTGAAAGTAATAAGCAACTTTCACTTATGAAACTAGATATGAACACTGAAAGTCAAATATTAATGAAGAGAACCCAGTAATATACTAAAACTGATATTTCATGATCAGATTAACTTTATTCTGTAATTCAAGGATGGTTCAACATTTGAAAATCACCAACAGGATGCATACATTTATTTCTGCTTCCTTCAAAAGACATACACAAAAATGCTACTAAAAGGAAAAAAAAGTATAAGCTTATGTGAAAACACTTAATGAGAGGATACAACACCAATCAAGAGATGTCAATGAAATTTTGGAAACACAAAAGCAAATTAATGTGTGGTTATTGACTTACTAGGTTTGACAAAGAGGAATTGTAAGCCTACAAGGAGGAAACCCAAGAAGAAGCAAGCAAAGTCAAGAAGACAAACCTTAAAAGTCCCATAAATTTGGAGCACTAGAGCTGTGAAGTCAGGAAAATTGGTTCAAAGTCTATTTAAGAAGCAAAAACCACAGGTCACCTACTCTGCCCCACTCAGCTGCACAGCTATTCCTCCTCCAGAGAGACAGGAGGTTTGCTTGTGGAGTGGTTGAACCAGAGGTACTCTCCACTCATAGACAAAGTTTCGCTAAGAAACTGGGGACAATTATGAGAACAGGGGATGAGTGTAAGAATCTTACCCTCTTATTCCGTTTTGCTCAGAGAATGCTGTCAGCTGGCTTATATCTCTCCAGGTGGAAGTTGGGAAGATTCATTGATTGAAAGACTGATGTGTGTGTGTGTGCACGTGCATACATGTGGATTCTGTACTTACTATATGCTATACACTAAATATTATCCAACTTAATTTTTACCTGCGAACAGACTAAGATGAAAAAGGATGAAGCAAGAAATTTGCAAATTAGGTACTCTACTTTGTGACAAAATGTAGGAGGTAATTAAAGTGATTCTAAGTAAGTGTGAGGCCATGTAGTCATTTATTCTTACAACAGACAGATATTAAGCAATAGTACATTAAAGGTCTTTAAAAATATGTTTGCACTGCTTTTTAAAAGGATGATTGGCATGACCTTAGAGGACATGGAAATTGAATAGACGTTGACCTTATTATTATCTTTATAGAAATTGGGTAAAAACAAATTCAGTATTACCATAATCTAATATTACTTGCTTCTATCAAAGGACAGTTTAAAGAGAAAAGGCAAGAACTTTCATGTGGTTATATGGGTTTTAACTAATGAATTAGAAGTAGAGTCATTTATTTCTATATAAACACCATCTTTTTTGAATCCAAAGATTTGCAGTGGGTTTTTAACATTAATATCTCTTATTTATGGTGAAATAACACTGCTTAGGATTCAGAATGAGTCACAAATATGACACTGGCTTCTCCTTTGAGGTAACTGGGGCAAATTTCATCATCTTTATTCACCGATATTAAAGCAGTTACAATGGTACTTCTAAACATTGGACGTGAAATTGAGAACCTCAAGTCAGGGTTTTGACCCTGGTACACCTAGCATTGTGAACTTGGGTGAACTCTTGACATGTCTGGACCTCAGCGTTCCTATCTATCGAATAAGAGGTTTGAAACTGTGTTTTTCACAGCACTTTTGTGTCTGTAAGCTGAGAAAGAAGACTTCACTAATGAGAAATTGTACCAAGCTGTCACTTAAAAATGTTTTTTAGAGTTTTCAAACTCTACAGATATTTTAGTTATTTCCTCTGCTTCCTCTTTTGTCCTTTTCCTTGCCTTCCTCTCTCCCTTCCTTCCTTCCTTTCTAAAAATTAGATTTACTAAATCATAGAAAAAGGAGTCCCAAGAGAGAACAGCTTCTGGGTAGTTGACTCAGCCTCTCCTTCCTGACATCCTTCGGAACTCATATTCTTGTCAAAGTTTCACTCTCTTTCCCTCAACCTATTGACTGGTTTTCGATTAGGGCCACTTCTGTTTGCAAGATAACTGTTCCATGGAAATACAGAAACAGGACAATGTCCAGCAGAAGAGAGACAGCTTTTTCAGCATCTCTTCGTATGTGTAAGAAAACCAATACCACAGCCTCCATTCCAGGCTTCTCCTCACGTGTCATTGGCCAGAATTGCTTCTCATGTTCATGCCTAATTAATTACTGGCAAGGAAAATGGAGTCACCATGAATGGACTGGGCCAGTCCGAAAACACTCCTCCCTTCTTGTGGCACGTGTCTTGAGAATGGTGTGTTTTCATGTGGGATTTGCTTTACCTCTTATTCTTCTGCATTGTAGATGCTGATCTTTTGCTAGAAATTCCACTCTCAACTTTCTGCCAGGAAACTCTTGATTTATCTTTGAATAACTCTTTTGAATGTCACTTTTGAAAGGATTTATAATGATGAGGCATCAAACCACATAAATTGGTACACTCAAGTTTAAATAATGTTTTAGAAATAGCCTTTAACGTCTCAAGGAAAAAAACCATGTTTTCAGTCAAAACAACCCTAAGAGTATGAGAACAGTGAAAAAGCAAGTCATTGAATATCAATAGTGTCAATAACGTATAGGGGAAGCAAATATTCCAGTTCCTTGAAACATCTAGGTTACTGAAACACAATATTTGCACTTACTTGGAAGGAAAACAGTAGCATTAAGGTTATGGACAAAGGACTTCACAGACGATGAAGTAGTGTGAGACCTCAAAACACTACTTGCACTATAATGGCGTGGCAGTCCGCAAGGTGGATATACAAGCTCACTCTGAATGTAGAGAAGCAGCAGTGTGGGGTGGGATGCTTAGGCAGTCCTTGACCACCTCAGTGGAAGTTCTTAGTGGAAACCTGAGGAGAGCTGAAAGACGAAACAAAGACAATGGTACTTATTAGTTTATTTATTTGTTCCTAAACAGGATATATGTCATCCGGGGAAAGGGCAGACCTGAAATTTCTCCCTCTCGTCTGGCGCGCAGTCAGAGTAAATAAAGAAATATTAGCAGATTCATGTTACTTCACTTCCTTTTCTCTTTGGATATCTGAAAGCACTTGGTCTTGGACTAGAAGAAAGAGGAATTCATTCAGTTGGCAACCTTTGTGGATTGCGTGGGATCGTGGCGATTGTGACAAGTCACCGTCATGACCAAACCATTCTCTCAGTCACTTATGAATCCCAGTAAGTTCTGACATCCCCTGGTGCAGGAGTCAGGGAGGGAGGTTATTAGCAACTTTCTTCAAGGCAGCCTTCGCCGACCCTGCCCTGCCATGATACATACAGGGACCTTCTCCAACGGTATGCTCATTATTATTCATATTTTTGTTGCCTTTAAGTTGGTGGTATAGTTCTCCCCAATTTCCAGGAGATCTTGAATGTCAGGAAGTCCTATTCATTTTTTATCCCTGGTGCCAAGCCTTTAATGTAGTGGGTGCTCAACATGTGGACTAATCATACTGTCTCCATTGCTGCATTCAAGTAGCTGAATGCAGCTGGGGAAAAACACACAATCATAATGATTGGCTTCGCTTCATGATCGCAAAACCCAGGGGAGCTTTTAGAGCTTCTCAAGGATCCCGATAGCATTCGCTAGCAATCACTGAGGAAAGGATTTTACATTCCTCATTTCTTTAACCTCTAGTACCCCCACTACTTTCACTGTCCACCGAGGACCTTCTTATTTTACTGAGGAAACAGAAGACTAATATTAAAGAGAATTTGCACATGCGCCTCCACAAAATATACCAAATTACTTGTATCCATAAACTGTTCATTCCCTTTTACAGTCGGTGGGCTGACTGCAGGGGCTCCATCCTCTCTGGAACACTGGATCTCATCCCCTGCTGTCAAGGGCTTCACTCCAAAAGTGATCTGTCTCTCTGTACCATCAATATTCCTCTCTGTACTGAACTTTATCAATAGCATGAAAATGTGTTGTCATATCTCCCATTAGGTAAAGCCTTCTTTCCCTCTACATTCTTCTCAAGCCACCACATCATTTCTTGTCCCTGCTAACTGCGAAAACCTTCTTAGAAAGTGTCTCTTCTCAGGGCCGCCACTTAATTTCTCTTGCATTTAGATCAGGTTTCTGTCCACACCACACCACGGAAGGTTCCTCCTAACTGCTAAGTACCTTCCTCATTGTATGTAATTGAGGTTGAACCTTCCACAAGTGATCACCTTTTCTCCTTAAAACACTCAGCACTGGAGTCCTTTCTCCTCCTCTGCCCCCACTGACTGCTTCTGCTCAGTCACCCAGGCCGGACCATCCTCTCCTCAACCTCAGTGAGAGCATTTCAGGCTGTGTCCTGGGACCTTTTGCGTTTTCTAGCAACACTCACTCCCTGGATGCTTTATGCAGACTTGTGCCTCCTGTCTCAGTTGGCTTGGGCGGCTGTAACGAAATATCATGGACTGGAAGGCTTAAGCAATACACATTGATTTCTCAGAGTTCTGGAGACTAGCAAGTCCCAGACCAGGGTGCCGGCAGATCCGGTGTCTGGAGAGAGCCTGCTCCCTGGCTTGCAGGTGGCTGCCCTCCTGCCGCGTCCCCACTCATCTGAGAGAGTGAGAGTGCTGGTCTGTCTTCCTCTCCTTGTAAGGATGCTCCTGTCGCCCTGGTGCCCCACCCTCATGAGCTCATCTGAACCTAATTAACTCCCAAAGGCCCCATGTCCTAATACCTTCACTTTGGGGGTGAGGGCTTTAACATATGAATTGCATGGGTACACAAACATTCAGTCCACAATGTGCATATTTCCAGACTATGTACATATATTTAACAGTCTGTTTGACATCTCCATGTGGGTTCCTGGCCTCCTACTATTTATCCAACCTCTCTAATCCCGTGGGTGCCCCACCTGCCCAAGCCACATGAGATCTCTTGTGACAGAGGATGTGAGGCATGACTGTAGCGGGGACTTTCTTCTCTCTGCCTGGAGTTGTCTTCTCCCACAAAAGCATGGCTTACTTTTTCCTTTACTTCAGATCTTTGTTCAAATATGCTATTATCAGAAAGCTCTTCCCACCAACTCTGTATAAAATCTGGTTCCTTCATTCTGCATGCTTTATTTTTCTTCAAAGCACTTTTCCTCACCTGGCATATATTATTTTTTGTTTATCATCTCTCTTACTGCTAGTTCTTGAGAGGGAGAACTTTGGCTGTGCTGTTCATTGCTCTGTCCTGTGCACTTTGAAGAGTGCCTAGTGCATAACAGATGCTCAGTAAGTATCTGTTAAAGAATGAATGAACCAAGCATTGAATGACTGTATGATTGATGGTAGCAAGGCTATGAATTACTGAGAAAGCAGAGCCTGTCATCCTTTTAAAAAGCAAGTGTTGTCATGCCTCTTCCCTAATTAGAATTCTCTAACAAGTCCCTGTTGCTTCCAAGAATGACATCTCAGAGTCCTACTGTGACACATGATTGGACTACTGCAAACCTTTCCAGGCCTGCTGCCTTGATTTCCCATCCTTCCTTCTATCCAGTGATGTCGAGACTTGCAGGTGCCTGGGTGTGCCTTGCCCTCTCGCCACCTCTTAGATTTTACTTGACTGCTCTGTGCACCCCGCCTTCCTGCAAGCTGGGAGCTGTCTCTTCTGAGAAGCCTCCATCCTCTGCCTCTTTTCCCTCAGGCTGGGCTTGAGGCTGCTCTTTGTTGTTCTCAGGTACCGTTCAGGTACCAATGAGAGCATCCCTGAACTGTGCACCTGTTGTCAGCTTATCTGTTGAACCTTCCATTGGACCCTAAGGCCCTTGAGGGCTTGGTTGTGCTGGTATCCCTTGTTTACCCAACATGGAGAAAGACAGCCAGCGTATGACTGTCGATCTCACAAAGGACTGAATGAGAAGTCCGCTGAACAACATGGCCTGACTGTGTAATGTCATTCACAATACTGGACGCTAATAAGTAATAAAGTGTACCATTTCTCCTCTGACTTGCTGTACTTTAGCCTAGCCCAACTCAGAGTGCTTCCCTCGTCTCATTATAATTCCTAGAATCAAATTATAGTTTCCATTTCTGTAGCCCTTGCTCTTTTTATAATATTAGAGATACATGTTTAAATTCAACTCCTGTCAAATAAACAAAACGTGAAGTTATTTGATTACACTTGTACAAATGAGAGGACTGAGACATGGGAAGTCTGATGTGTCTAAGGTCACACTCGTGGAATTTGAGTCTGGTTCTTTCGGGTCTTTGCTAAGTGCTTTGCAAGCATCTCTGTTTGGATCTATGCACTTTATTTACAGTGTTTAATAAGTCTGTTTTATACACTTCTCAGTTGTCTAAAGAAAGATATTGCAGAGAAAAATCTTGTTCTGCGTTGGAGTATAAGAGCAGAAGGGAAATTGATAATCCTGTTAAACGATGATATTTTCATTTAAAGGATGATGGGAGAAGGAAGAAGAGAAACCAATGAAAGAAAGGACAGCATATTGAAGGGAATTAGTTTGATATAAAGGATGCATTTATTCAGGTTAAATTGCAAACACAAAATTGTCCTTAACTGAAACTTTTCAGAGGCCTAAAATTTCCTCACCCTGTCTTCTTTTTTGTCTTCCTGAATTTGGTTTTCTCACCTTTCTTACTGTATCAGATAGAAAAACAACAGAAACCCAGTTACTTGAGGATACCTACTCTGGTGATATTTTAGAACAACAGTGACTTGAGCTCCAGAAATCACATAAGGAATCCTGTTCTTAGGAGGCTTCTTTTAAGACAGATTTGCAGGCTCCAAAAATTATTCAAGTTTCCTATCTGAACAAATGTTCAAGACTTTGATGTGTGGTTTTTTGTTGTTGTGTTTTTTGTTGTTGTTGTTGTTCCAAAGGTTAAATCAACATTCTGTATTTATTTTTTTTCTTTATGGTGGTGTCGCCACTAAGGACTCAATTTCTTAGCCGCAAGGACGAGCAGAAGGCTTGCAGGCAGTGCTACGATCAATGCTAACATTGGTCTTCAGCCAGCTAGAAATTGGACCTGGCTATTTCTCTCTACTCTGAAATCCTCAGGTCATAACACTAACATCTCCCGGCGCACAGCCCGATCTTATTTAACCCTGCTTCTGGGCCTTGCTCATTTTAAAACGATTTCACTTCCTTGAGCAGGTCTCCAGCTGACTTATGCTGTGAGTATACTTTCTTTCATGCAAAAGAAAGCATATTACAAGTAAGCAGTTCAGTAGGAATTAGGTGTATGCACTACACTGAAATAAATAGTGCAGAGCCCTTACTTGAATTTGTTAAGGATGCCCACGGCTGATTACAAATTGATGCTATGGATACCTGGGCTTCAAATGCATTTAATAACTAAAGCAGAGGTGCAGTTTTACATTTTGAAGGTTTTATCGGCAAGCCGTCATCATTTTAGAGGAAACACGGATTTATGGAAATCGTTATGGTGTAGGAATAGCTCCAGTGGTCCTTTCTCACATTGACAGACGTGTGTCTGTCATCTCCAAATAACTTTAGGACTAAACTGTGTATTAAGTGTAACAAGGAATAGCTGATGAATTTAACTTATGTTATTGGTGAATCAGGTCCTCCCATCGTCTCCTTCCATCAGCATTTCTTTCTTATGTTTATCTAGTAGCCGTAGTTCACTTAGTTAATAATGACAGGAGTTGGGTATTTTTTCCAACGAGGAGCATGACAATCTGAAAGATTATTTGGAAATATACTTTCCAGAGCATGTATGTTACACATGAAGATTTTCTGATCCTGGTTTCTGTGGCTGCTAACATCAGAGATATCCAAATGCGTTAGACGTACTTTGATGCAACTCTTATCTATTAAAGAGGTCCTGACCTATATGCAGTCATTTTGAGGTTTGGAGCACCAGAAGTTGAATCAGACACATAGTATCATGTAATGGTTGTAGGGTGGGAGGGCAAATTAGCATTCTTCTATGTATAGGATTTACTCAATTAATAAGGACTATGTAAATCATATATAGTTGATCCCAGGTGTTCATTTGCTCAGCATTTGCTCTGGTAGGCTTTTCACGAGTAACTTCGCACCCTAGACTACAGCAGGAGATGGTTGACACAAATTAAGACAATAGGAATCCCCAAGAGTGTCGTGGCTGCAGACCCTTTCCCCATACCTTGCCCTATACGTCTTCATCTGGCTGTTGATTCATATCCTTCATTATATCCCTTAATAAACTGGTAAATATAAGAAACTGTTGCCCTGAGTTTGGTGAGCCGCTCTAACAAACTAATCAAACCTAAGGAGGAGGTCACTGGATCATGCAAACTGTAGCCAGTCAGTCAGAAGCAGAATTAACAGCCTGGGGCTTGTGACTGGTGTCTGAACTTGTGGTTGGGAGTTAGTCTTGTGGGACTGAACCCTTAAACTGTGGAATCTGATGCTATCTGTGGGCAGAGAATGCTAGAACTGAATTGAATTCTTGGGACACCCTGATTGCTTGGTGTGTGTGTAGGGAGTCCCCCCCCACACACACTGGAATTGGTTTCAGAACATCCGATTCAGCATTTGTACACAATGGAATATTATTCAGCCATGAAAAATAAAGGAATTCTGCCATTTGAGACAAAACAGATAGAATTTGAGTGCATTATGTTAAGTGAAATCAGAGAAAGATAAATACCATGTGATCTCACTTGTATGAGGATTCCAAAAAACAAAAACTCACAGATACAGAGACTAGAATGGAGGTTGCTAGAGGCCGGGGTTAAGGTGCGGGGAGGGGAACCTCAAAATAGGTGAAGGGAACTAAAAGGAACAAACTTCCAGTTATAAAATAAATTAGTCATGGGATGTAATGTACAACATGGTGACTAGTTAATAATACTGTACTGCATATTTGAAACCTTCTAAGAGTAGATCTTAAAAGTTCTTAATCACAATGAAAAAAATTCTGTAACTATGCATGGTGATGGGTGTTAACTAGACTTACTATAATGATCATTTCACAGTATACACAAATATTGAATCGTTATGTTATACACCTGAAACTAATATGATGTCTATCAATTACACTGCATTAAAAAAGAAGAAGGTGGCACATTGTTTAATGGGAATAAACTTTCAGTCACACAAGACGAATAAGTTGTGGAGATCTGCTGTATAATGCTGTGTCTATAGATAACAATACTATATTTTGAGCTCACACACACACACAAAGAAAACTTCAGGCCTTCAGAAGTATTTCTTTCTTTTCTTCCCCTGACTATTCCTCCTGCCACTTACACCATTTTTTTCTTTCAATTATCTCTTTTTTTTTGGCTTTATTTATATTTCCAGTCACCTAGAGTATTTGTTATTGTTGCATTATTTATGACATAAACTGCTCTTGTTTTTTTACCTACCCTATTAGCTCTTTAACCTTTTCTTCCTTGTACCTAAAAAGACCCACCAAACTGGGAGAAAGCCAGATGCCCACTTGATCTGGTTCTAGCATTGTGGCTATAGTATATATGCTCCCAGTACAAACACCACTTCACCACATGCACACCACAGAGAAATAAGGTCTCTCCAGCTACCACCAAGCTCTAATATTGCCCGTTGATCCTTTTATGTATCAAGAAGGCCCCCTCCATCCTTCTCCACAGCTCTATCAAACGCTTACTTTTCTCCCCAGCCTCCAACTGCTCATTCTCTTCATACATGGTCTCATCCACTCCTTCTTTACAGAGCAAATGCATCAGGCAGGAGCTAAACATCACCTTGCCCTGAACACACACCCAGTGTTCCTACAGCGAGACTCATCTCCAGTACTCTTCCTTCCCATGGACTTGGGGAAAAAGTAATTTCATTTTTCACTTTGAGTCCTTTATTTTAGAACCCTGCTCCTTCTAGTATCCTTTCTCTCCAGTGTCTACCATGTTTCTCTTATTATGGCCTTTTCTCTTTAGCACAGTTTTGAGTTCTAACACTTCCAGGTTCCCGAGTTTCAGCCGTTCCAGAAGTGCACAGTTCTCTAATGCCCTCAGACCTCTGCAAAGTCTCCATCCCGCTCTGATTTTCTTTTTCCCATGTCATCCTTCTTTGAAACTTACCATTCTGGTTTTCTCTTGCTCCTCTAAGGGTTTTCTTCCCCCAACTCTGCCTCAGTCTTCAGGGGGCACTGCCACTCAGTACTCTCCCCCGTCACAGGCATACTTGAGACTGGGTGGAAGTGTCTTACTAGTCTGCCTCTCCCCTTGACCATGACAGTTTTGACCAAGGGCTGCCATTCATCTCTCTGTCTCCAGTGGTCCACTCCAGAGTGGTGGTGGTCTCCATCAGCAGGACACACAGTATCAGTTTCATGAGCTATTTCCTCACACACTAACCTCAGCAAGCTATAACACATGACTATAAGGTATTTCTATCAGATATTTTGGGATAGAAATGATTATTTCTTCCCCCTTGCTCCAAGAAGAGCTACCATCAATGATGGCTATCAAAAAATATGATGGTTATGATAATGGAGATAAGATCTGAGCAAAAAAGTAAGAATGGATGTTCAACACCAGAAAAGACAGATATGGATACAGGGGAAAACCAGGATGGTGACGAGAACCTTCAAGGACCTGGGTTTTATTGAAGGTATGTGATGCTTGAAGTTATGTGGCACTTCCCGTGTATCCAGCCCTCCTTATATACAAACTCACTCAGTGTTCATCACACCCCTGTGATGTAGACACTGTTTTTAACTGCATTTTACAAATGAAGAAATCAAGACTCGGGCTGATAAGTGACATGCACAGTTGCTAGATGGTAAGGCTGGGACTGGGCCCAGGCAGACTGACCCCACAGTCCCGCTCTTCGCCACACAGGACCATTGCAGGACAATGAAACTGTATCATCTGACAAGTCATTCAGTTACTGAAATAGCTAAAATCGGATTTAAAGTGGAACACCTTCTTGACTGAAATTTGTGAAGAGTGACTTCATCCCATTGTAAATTGGTCTTATTTCCTTTGAATTTTTCTGTACTTGCTTCAGTTATAAATGTCAGTATTTGTCTAGGGTCCAATAATAAGTTATTAAAAAATGTGACTTCAAAAAAAACACAGATGGTCTAGTTATCTAACCATTGAATTTTTGATATAAAAACCAAGAATATTTATTTAAAGACAGCATTCCCACCTAAAGTGGTTGGAACTGCTGCCCTGTTTGAAGAGCACATGTGTTTGCTTATCTGCCAAGTAAATCTACCTGTTTCCTCTCGGCTTTAGTGGTTTTTCTGTATTAAATGCAGACAGACAGAGCCACAGCCCCTCCAAAATGCTGCTACTTAATTCTCCCGGGCAATTTTCTTTATTGACGATGTCTACTTTTAAACAGATCTGATGAGCTTTGTGAGATTTTGACTTCAAAAGGGGCTGTTGGATTTTCAATCACCTTGACTCAGGAACAATGTTTTCTTGGTGTGCCTTCCATTTCTCTTTTATATGGGGAAATTATACATACTTGTACTAAGTCATTAATTTCGACTTGAAATTCTACCCCCAGTTTTCATGCATGCATGGCTTCATAAAAATGGTATAAGTTTGATATGCTTCGGGGACTGTGCAGTGAAAGCAGGTTCCAGCAGAGATTTGTCCATATCCGACAAATGCCTGCTGTCAGATTTTCCAGTCTCCTCTGTTTGACATGATAGAATCCCTTACAAACATGTCGATTCAGACCAGCACACTGCATACTAAATTATGAAAACAATATTCACTGTTAGTATCAAAAAAAGGGAGCTCATCATGTGGTACTCTTCCAAAGGGAAACCTTGATGATGAGATGAGAAAAGAAGACTGTCCATCAATTATTGCAGTATTTTGAAGGCTGTGGCATAGGAAGGATGTTTGACTCTTGCTGCGGGATGGCGGGTTGGCTGCGATTTATGTGGATCTAGCTATATGATTTTGGTTTTGATGACAGATGTTACAGGAGTGATATTCAACTTTGTGATGTGTTCTAATATCCTTGGGGTGAAATGAATCTACGTAGAATTGAAGAATATTGTAGCTGTATTTGTTAATTGAAGCTGCTGGGCTTTGTGTTGTATTTCAGCGCATCATGCCTGAACAGACATAGAATAGCAATTATTTTTAGCAAATGGGAGACTGGCTTGCAGAATTCCTGGCATGTGGTGAGCCTCTAGCCATACCTGGTAGGGAAAATTGAGGGGGGTCATAGACTAGGTTTTCACTTCCAGGATACACTTCAAAAGTGTAGCTACTTAAAATCCTTGTCATAAGTAGAATTGAAGATTTTACTTTTCTGTCCCATATTCAGGCTGGAAATCATTAGAATTAAAAAAAAAAATCCCTTCAATATATACCCGATAGAAGGGGTCTTAATGGCACATAGTAATACAGGGGGAGTCCCTGGGGTGTGAATACTCAGGAGCAAATGTCCAGACAACTGAAACCACCACCCTGCGGTCTTTTTACAAAACTGGCACTGGGATTTCTTTATTTTATAGTAAGTTTGTTCCCATTCATCCTCTTCACCTATTTTGCCCATCCCCCTGTGCCCTTCTCCATGGAAACCACCAGTTTGTTCTGTGTTTATGAGTCTATTCCTGTTTTGTTTGTTTGTTCATTTGTTTTATTTTTTAGATTCTACATACAAGTGAAATCAGACAGTATTTGTCTTTCCCTGAGTTATTTCACCAAGTATAAAAGAAGTCACGGGAATGAAAAGGAAATTCAGTAGGGAATATGGCCAATGATACTGTAATATCTTTGTATGGTGAGAGTTGGTAACTACACTTTTACCAGGATGTGCATTTTGTAGAGTATATAATCATTAAATCAGAATGTGTACACCTGAAGCCAACAGAATATATTGCAAATCAACTATACCTCAATAAGAACATTAGCAATGGGAAATGAATTTAACAAGACAGTCTCTGCCCAAACCTTTCTGAATACCCACTTCAAGATTACACCTCAAATATATTCTAATCATGTCACTATAATGATAAAACAACATAAATGGCCTTCTATTTCCTAAAGGACAATGGCCATGTCACACTGATACTCAAGATCTTTCTCAAATAGGCTGGTGCATCTCAGTCCCTAGATAGAGTCTCTTGGTCTTCACTTTGTGTTTCTACTAAAGAACACCTGCATTTATGGTGTCTAACCTATTGGAAAATGACTTACTCACTGCTAATAATATTTGCTACCATTTTTGAGCATGTATTATGTGCCAGTTATTGCGCTGTGTGCTTTACATGTTATCCCTTATTGCTTTTCTCTCTTATCACAACACTGTTATGTATGTATAGGCAAAAATATGCAATTTTGTATACATGGTACATGTATAACTATGTAATAACAACATGTAATTGCTATTTTCCCCTTGATGGGAGTTGGATGCACAGTTGTGGGGAAGATCCTCAAAGTCGCGGAGCTCACCTACAAGGCGTCTATCCCGTCTGACGCTACAGTTCAGGGAGAGGAAACCACTAAACTGCCCTGCTTCCTTTGCTTCAGCTTTTTGATACACTGTCTCCCTGGATTTTGCCTTAGACTAGCCTCTCGGGTTTGCTACCTCAGCTGGTGTGTATGGGTTTCTATTTTGCACCTGAGCCCTGCCTTCCATTAAACTTGGCTTCACATTTCTTGGTCCTCAAACTACCCCACCTTCTCCAGATCCAGTCTGACCTCCACTGCCTGGTGGGAACATCCTCTCCGCCCATCTCCTGAAGAAGCATTATCTTAATTTACCTCTGCATTGACACATTTACACCGCTTTCTTGTACCTGCCGAGGTCTAAGGAGTGTCGTGCTAGCTCCCCGTGGAACGGGCCCCACGGTGGGTTTTGTGGAACGGCATCTCCCTGGGTCTCCCCTTCCTCTCTAAGAGCCCTCTTTACCTGTCTGCAGGCTCCTCCTCCTTTGGCCTCCTAAACTGGGGTCCTTTGAAAGGTTCTGACCTTTCATTCTCTTAGCTTTCCATTCTCTCTCTTTAGGAAGCCCACCCACTCCCACAGCTTGTCAGGGTTGTTAGGTGGATGATTCTGAAACCTGGGACTCCCAGAAACAGCCATGCAGCACCTTGATTCTAATTTTCAGCTGGTATTTTCCACCTGTTGCTCCAGGTGGACAGGTTCCCCTCTCCGGACAAGTTCACTATGAATGTGGTGAGACCAAATAAAGACAACAGGAAGTTGGGAGTTAAAAGGGGCTCATACCACATTTGTTCTCAGGGCAGTTGGTCCAATGCTAGACTCCTGTCTGCCCCTTCTGAGACTCTGGGCCGGCTCCAGCCACATGCAGCCCGGCTGCCCCCTGCCGCCCCCTAGCACTAGGGGCCTCGGCTGCACCTCTGCTCACTCCTGTTAGCAAGGGGCTCTGCAGCTTCTCTCTCCTGCTTCCTCTCTCAGCCTCCTAAGCCGTCCACTTCTCTGCTCCCATCGTCTCTCCTTCCCCACCCCTAGTGCCTGGAGGAACTCGGTGGGCTGATCTCTAGGGCGACTGGCAGACACCCCGACCAATGATGTCCAGGTGCTGTGTGTTTCTTCTCCACCCCTCCCCTGGGCCGGTACCCCTGTGACTGACAGGCAGCTCTGCCAGGTAAACATCCTGCCCCCATAGGTATGCAAACAGGCTCTTTTATGTATACAATGGACATAATATTAAAGCCAGGGGAAAATCCTGGTCATGAATTTCCATTTTCTCTACACCACCCCATCCCCATATTTCTGTAGCCAGTCTTCCCGTCTCTATCTGTACATCCCCCCTCTTTGTCCTTAATGCTCTCCTCCTTTTGAGCCCCTTGTTTTTTAAATGCTCTTACAAGTGTATCAGATAACTGGACTCCAATTTCAGTAGGATTTGATTTCTCCCTTCTATCGAATGACAACGGTAGCGATAATTAATGCTTAGCGTACTATACATGGATAATCTCATTTATATACTTGAACTATGAAGGAACTATTCATCGTTACCTCACTTTAAGGACAGAGACCCAGTCCTGTTGATGTCTTAGTCACATACTGTCCCTTATCCAGCCATTCTGTCAAGGGTATAAGCAGTTACAGTTGTATCGGTATTGCCCTAACCTTGAACTGGTCTTTTCCCCTCTAAACCTTCCTTCCCTCAACAATGCATTCTTGCATAATTGCTGAGGACAATTCATCTTAAAACATTGCTCCAATAATGCCACTTTCTGGCCCCAAAGTTTTTGTGACTTTTTTTTTTATTTTGCATATTATGGTCCAAATGTTTTCCCTCATAATGAAAACCACTACCTGCATTTCCAAAATTATTTTCTACTGTCATGCCATAAAATCTGTGGTCAAACGAATTTCTTCCAACATCTTCTCAGTCTTTGAAGTTATTTCTTTCTAGCCGGCCCGCTTTGATTATTTTATTCTTTGAGTGCGAATGGCACTTGTCGCCTTCCTCGCCCCCAGCACTGACTGTAGAAATCGTCTACAGGGTCAGGGCTGGGCCTGAATGCTGCTCTGCCCTTTGCACCCAAACAAAAAGGATGTCCCTTTCCTGAAACTTCCTGGAGAATTTGAGCCACTCCCATAAAACCTATGTATTGTATTGTTTGTGTTCATTTTTGTATGTTCCTTTTCTTCCTTCTAAACCTCTGGGGCAGTCACAGATGTCACATTTGCCCTATATCCCCCTTGGCATAAAAGAAATATTTTTTTTATTTAAGAGGAATGTTTTAGAATATACTTGACTGTAGGAACGAATGAAGAATCTCTTTTGTGACATTTCCTTTCTCTTGTTTAATTTTTTTTTTGCTAGAGTTCCTTCTTAGAAAATGATAAAACTCAGAATTTTTAGCCAATAAAAAGAGAACTGTAAAGAGGGGCAAGATTTTATATAAACTTGAGAGCATTCCTGGATCCTCCAAAGCCAATTCAGGTTAAGAAATTTTCAATTCCATCCATCCACATATTTTATGGTCTTCTGTTGGGCAGAGGAACAGTGTGGGTCACCCAAGCTGGGAGGAGTTCTTTCATATTTCTCGACCAAAATTCCCAAACTATAAACAGCTTCTGTGGTTGCCTCAGTGGGATGTGAGGTAATAATGGATACATGCATCCAGAAGTGCTTATTGGCATGGACATCCAGGAGTGAGGACACTTGGCAGGTAGGTCGTTGTATAAGGGGTCTGGGAAATTAAAATGACAAAAAAAAGAAATCATTGCTACCCTATGAGGCTATAATTTTTATAGTCTAATCAGGTAAAGAATGAAGAACTTGAGCCGTGTATGGAGGGCACATATGTATACCTTATTATAGAGACTCATATCCACTCCACACTCTTTCTTCCAGAATCCTTGATGGAAAGAGGCAGTAAGACCACTAACATTTTCAGTGACTATATGAAAATTATATGTGGATATTCCTACTCCCCTTACCAATAGTCCTAACTTGTGTTCTGTGCAGAAAGCTGTAGTGATTTTGAATCACAGATGAGACCACCAGCTCCACTCTCCCATCAATGCAGGGGGATCAGAAGATGGGCCAAAGTTCAGTAGAGAAAATGGAAGGTAGAAGAAGAATGTGCCTTACCCTCTGTGATTCTGGGGGTGTCATTAGTGCCGGCTATAGAGCTTGCATCTGAAATATAGCTTTTTTGGAATCCTGTGCTAACCTCCTGGTCATAGTCACAATTAGTACCTTGATGGTGATCCGAAGACCTCCTGCGTTGCTTCTTTCAACTGCATCTGACCTTGCAAGAGGGCCATATTTGAAGTTATATTTCTAATACAAAGAATGATTCACGAAACTCAGGCGTCTCTGTGAAGTCCCTCTGTAAAGGCTGAAGGGAGATCGGTATTATGGGCGGCAACCTGGTGGCAGGGGCAGAGGGAATAAACCACCGAGTAAATCGACAGGCATTAAGCACAAATGGCAGGCTGCACTCTACGTACTGGAGATGCAGAGATGACGAGCCATGTGTCTTCAGGGTGATCAGGATCCCAGAAAAGAGGCAGGCACATCCGCACACGGATTTTTATAAGGGCAGTGACGTATTTAGTCCTGGGCAGGAGGGAGCCCAGAAAGCAGCAGTCGACCAAACTGAGTGGGTTAAGAGGGATTTTCTTTAAAGAACCACCATCACCTTCAAAATTCGTTTGCTAAATGCCTAACTTCTATGAAGTTATGTTGGTGCCTTATAGACAGCGTACACACAATGGATTCTGGTCCTCTAAGACCTCATAAATTAACATAAACGTACTATGTGTTGTGTTACATGTTTATGGCAGTAACACTTTGCTCAGAGAAAAGTGCCCCTGTTGTGTCTCTAGGAGACGTGTGGTCCAGGGTGTGGGTGTTTATTCCTTAGATTCTCAGATCAGTCTACAAATAAGGTCCTAATTAATGCAAATCTTTATGATGTGATGGAGGCCAGTGGAAATGGGCTAAAACCATTAATTCATTGCATAAAGCTCTCTGCAACTACTTTCAGATAGGAATAACTTTTGCTCTCTTATGAACTGATAGGCGTGTGAGAGAGTTAATGTCACCTTCCACGTCTCTGGAGCCATCTATCCTACTGTCACATCTTTCTCTGGAACCATGACATTCTGAAAAAGTGATTGTAATTTTTTCTCCCATCATTTCACAAAGGTTGTGCTGTCAAGCACTCTCCAGGATGTATATTTTTAAGATTTGGCTTCCTCCCTGGAATCGTGAACTCTTCAGATGCTATGATAATGAACTTGGAAATCATCTATAAGCTGGTGATTCTATTAATATGAATAACGGGTATTCTAATTTCTAGTTATATGTTTTTAGTGATTATCTCTCTACACACTTCTGGCAGATGAAGCATTCTGGCTAGAGAATGAAGAGTCCTGTGACCCACTTCCAAAGGAAGTTAACAAGGATGTTAAGAAACTTTTAATGAAAGAGAAAATTTGGTATAATGGAGTGGAAATACATATAATAAAATCGTAGTTTCAATGAGATTTTAGAAAAAGAACTCAAATCAGTGATGAATTTGATTTTATTTTAGAAGAAAATGCTGTGTAAACTTACCCACAGTTTATGCATCTACATAAATACCTGGCCTGCTAACTTGGTTTCACACTCCATCATTTGTCATTAAGTTGTAGGCCTTTTTGCTTTGAGAAACAGTTGGTCTGCCTGCCTTCCTATCTGTCTGTCCTGTATATTAAAATTTTGAATATATACACATATATGCACCTTTTTGCGTGTTAAAATTAACCTTAAAGGCATTTAAAATGGCAATGCTCAATTGCATATTATATATTATATGTAATAGTCATAGTATTTATAACATGTATCTATTATATCCAATATATAATAGATACATGTTATATATCATTTATGTGATATGTGAATTATTGTGTATCACATATATTCACATATATGTGAATATGTAATATGAATATTATATATGTAATTTTATAGATAATATATAATAATATAATAGAAACAATTCTGATCATTTTCTCCATTTAACACAAGGTGAAAGTACATGTTCGTTGCTCCTATTGTCCTTCTTTTCTGCTAATTTTGGGATTTCCGTTTGTGTTGAAGCTGATTAGACATGAACGAATTTATACATTCAATTCCCCAACTCCCCAAAGACAAAGAATATGAGGGTAAAAGATTTATTTCAAATAATAGATCCCTTGATATAAACATGTGCTAGGTTCGTTTCCTTGCTGTATTCGGTAATGGATCTAATTCAAAAGCTGTTCAGAGCAGAACCTCGTGCATGTGACAGTAGCTGTGACTGATCTTCGTAATGCACCCATGGAGCACGTCAAGTCTCCGGCAGTTAGTTAAATTCTGGGAAGGAATTAAATTTGGCAGTAGTTGGGATTTTTTTTCTACTTGCAGTTAAAGAAGGCTCTCCTTCCTGTTATGCCTCATGTGCAATATACACATTGCTGTCTTTAGCAACACTTAAGGGTACTTTAATTTTTCTGTCAAATTCCAACCAACTTATTTGATCATTTTGTCAGTTGCCATTTTCAACCCCCATTCTGTCCTTGAAATACTCAGGCAAATTCAATGTGGAATTAAGTGCAGGAAAGAAACTGTTTCAACTTTCTGTCCTTCTTTTTTAAGGAAGTTGTTTTTCTCCTTTCACGAGGACGGTCTCCTGGCTAAACCACGTTTCAGAGAGCTGTGAAAAAATAGAGAATAGATGTTGCATCTCTCTTAAACAGATAAACATTTAATATTGCCTAGAGTTTTCTGTTGTTCTTATTAAGTAAATCTTCTGAAGGCCAGTTATATAAGGTCTACGTTCTAAATAAAGGGGTTTAGAGGATTAAGGTATTAGTATTTAAGTCAAATCCAGAAAACCGAATGTAGATTTAGATTGCGTATTGGTCAATAACGTAGAATTCCTAACAAATACTCTCTTCCCCACCCCATCACCCCATTTCGTGCATACTCCAGAGGGGGTGAGAGTGACCGCAGCTCTGGCAGCCCCAGCAGGGCGGGTAAAGTGGGTGCAATAGAGCTGCATGACAGGCCTCGATGGCAGTAAGTAATACATTCCCAGAAATAACCTGTGTGGAACATATTGCCTCTGCTACACATGTCAGAAAATGGACTTTGATGGATGGTGTTGTAATACAAAACCCCATCCTAAAATTTTGTGGTGATGATGACAAGTGTAAAAGTGTACACAGCCCTGCCAATAGTGTTAGTCTTTTAATAATTTTAACAAATGGGCAAAGCACGTAAATTCTGTCTGCTGCTCATGCCTCACGAATGTTCAGGTTGTAGCCATCAGCACGTTTGGAAGCAGGAGGGCGCAATGGGTCTGGCGAGCATCACCTCTGACAGGTGGAGGCGTTCTCTGGGGGCTGATTATCTACGGATAACCGCACGACCTGGAGTTGCGGTATTTCTACTTTAAAAATTCATTAATGTAGGAGAAAAATGTGCCCATTCGTGCTGAAAGAGGCAGTTAGCAGTTTAACCTGCTAACTAGTGATCTCTCTGCCTGTGGGTCAGGCACCCTAAACCCTATTGAACGCTTTGCAGAAATTGAAATACTCTGTTATTTAAACAACTTCATAAACTTAAGAAAAAAATAGACCCAACAAATGTTCACAGCATTTCTGTAGAGGCATTTGCTGACAGTGAAAGTGGCAGAATTGCTAGGATTTTGGTTGTCTGGGGAAGTGCTTTGTTTTGAAAGATGAGTTATCTAATTTAGCGAATGTTGGCTACCGATTCTGGTTTGTCAACAAGTGAATTTGCAAAGTTAAGTTAAAACATATGGGACAGTTTTATTTGCTCACTTTTTGTCTATTGCAAAACCGCCTGACAAAGGAAATGAAAGGAAAACCACATGGACCACCGAACCTGCACAATTCTTTCCCATAGTTCTCTGCCACTTTGGCCCACAGCAAGCTTAAAAGTTGAATACAATTTTGAGAAAAAACATCCCCAATTATTATAGTGAATAGTTGCAAGGAATTGATACACCTTTTATCACTTAAAAGTTTCTATATTAAAAATCTTCTACACTGTAAATGAATCTTTTTTCGGGATATATTTGCCAGTGAATATACTGAACTCACTAATTATTTCAACATCTTATAGAAACAGTCCCAGACTCATCTATATATTCCTCTGTGTGTGTGTGTGTGTGTGTTGATCTGTGTGTGTAGTTTTAGGTGTAAATAATTGCAAAAATTTCATTAAATTTTTTTTTTTTTACAAAGGCTGTAAGGCAAGCTGTATTATGCTTTGCCTTGGTGACAAGACTGATTTTTTTTCCCACCCTAGATGAAATTAAGAGGTCATTTACCGTTTGGATCTATTTTTTAAACATTGAGAATTAATTCAGAGATGGAGAAATAATAATGCCAAACATTTTTCTTTTCTCCTTTTTAAATAAAAAATATAAGCCACCTGCTTTGTTTTTCTTATTGTCTGTCTGATTATTAAACATAAATAGTAATAGTGCATTTGATTTAATCTTGAATTCCCAAGATTGAAAACTTGACTAACCAGGCTAAAATTATTTAGGCATGCAGAACCATCGAAGCTCTCTGAGGCCTCAGACTGTGCTCGTTTTGTTCACCATCCGTCTCTCATTAAAATGGTTAACATTTATTGAGAGGTTACTTTGTGCCGGATGTTGTTGGTAGCACAGTCACGTAATATCTAGTTTGGTCTTATCGACCACTGCTCTTTTCTGTCTCAGCAAAGCAGGAGGAAATGCTGTAGAGACCCTCAGTCAGCTCTGCAAAAATGTACTATGTCTTATGTCTTACTATATCTACTGTTAGCTATATGTAATTAATATTTTTTAAGAAAGAAATTTAAGCCAAACTCAAAGGCACAAAACTTTCATAAACACTGAAATTATTTCCATTTAAAAAAACATTCAGACTTTTCTGATGGCCAAAGGATGGGTAGTTTCCTTTAATAAATGAGCTTTATTCTTATTTAATCCCCCTTTTAGCTCATGTGTTCAGTGTGTTGGTTAATTCGCCTTCTATGAAATTCATCTAAGACCCTTAGTGCCTAAAACATTCCTGGAGACATACTTCAGTGCCAGATGATATGGTGACAGAATATGACTTGCCCCATCCAATGAACTGGGGAGAAAAAGGACATACAGTCTTATAGAAATCTTAAAAATTACAGAACATTTAAAAAGAATACCAAGAAGAACTTAACTTACAGAACAGCATGCATTTCCATTTCATCCATTTGTTCATTCTTTTCTTCTTCTTCTTCTTCTGTTTTTTTTTTTTCTGTATGTGTCCAGTTTATATATTGCTCTGTGTGGGGAGTTTGGGAAAAGGACATACAGAGTCCATACAAGGAATCAAATGTGGGTGGCAAACAATGACACACAAAAAAAGTGAAAGAAAATACACAATCCCAGTCCTAATAAAATTTACACCTTCCAACATCAGCAGGGTAGGGTGAAAAGTGCCCCAACATAGCTGTCAGAGCCCTGGGTTCCAGTTCTGACGCTGCCATTTTGGAGTTTGGGACAAGCTGCCTGATTTATCTGACCCTCAGTTTACTTATCCGTAAAGTAATGAAGTCATACTGCTGCACAGTGCGAGCCCTGATGTGTGTGGTTGGCCCTTGCTCCAGTGTCCGCCTTAGTGTGTCCCTGTTCCTCTTGGAAGTTACTTCCCTCTTCCAGGGATATCTTTCAAAAGCATTGGGAGTATCTGCTTGTAAGAAAATGGAAATTGACATGGAAATACAAATGGGTGAGGGTTAGGGTTATTAATTTAATGATTTTATTCTGCCTACATGTGCTGGGTCTGCACCTGCAGTGTGTAAAATATTGTGGTCATCCAAAGATGAAGAAGGTGGAATCTTCTTCCAAGACAGAGATCTAGACCTAGACCAGTGGAGGAAGCAGGGCTGTGCTATACGGAATCTTTGAAACGAGGACGGTGGAATGCAGGAGACTTCATGGCAGAGTCGACACCACCTGAACTGGGTCTTTTAATCCGTTATCATTACACCTGTGTGTGACATTTATTACATGCAGCACATTGTGTGCTCATCGGGGTAGGAAACACAAGACACAGACAAAGACTTCTTGCTTCTGGTGAACTTTCCAGAAAAGTGAAATTTATTTTTAAAATATTGCCCCTGATTTTCTCAGTATCTGACATTCAGATACATTGATAATAACTTAATGGAATTTAAAATTATTCTTTATTTTTTATTGAGAGAAGTGCAAAGGCATTTCCGTTTCCTTAATCTAATAAACTTTATCTCCACCTTGGATTATGGGTCATTCAATAATATCATCTATAATTCCACGTTGGAAGAAACATTACTGTACCCAAGAGTTTACTAGTCTCTGTTCTTTGCAAAATCGTGCTCTGCTTCAAACTTTACGTTTATGGCCTTTGCCCCTCATCAGAATACCAACTTAGGTGTGTTCTGTGAAATGTCACAATGTACAAAAACTGTTTTTTCCAGCTTTTGTGAAGAAGATTATATAGTCCATGGGTTCTGCCTGGCAAGTTTTTCCTCACTGCACACCTCTGCTCGTGGTGAGCATCACAGACTGCGAACAGCTCTGCCTTTAATGGATGTTACTACCTTGCCTCAGTGACTGATTTTTATTCGTTTCAAAAGATAACAGCATATGCATGCACACACGCTGCCGTTCCTGAAGGGCATTGTGATGAGAGATTAGAATGCTTTTTGCCTTCTTCGTGATCAAGCAGTGTGTCTCAGAGAGCAAGGGTGCATTTCGTTTTATGTCACCAAAAAGAATAAAATCTGTTGACATTGTTACTTATCACCCGCAGCTTCATTCAATCTTAATGACATAGCCTGCCTGCTTGTTCAGTGAGAGTTGAGATCGTGAGGTTAGATGTCACATAAAATTCTGGATTTTTCAGAATGTAATGCTAACCCAGAAATGATTTCAAAAGCAAGAGGCAAGAAGCCCGTGATTTAAGCACAGGTGTTTAATGGCCAACCACGGAATTAGGTTCACCTCGTAACAGTGAAAAATTCTGCCTGGGGAATTGAAAATTAACACAGAGTGTAGGTCTTCATTATTATGAATACCAATGAGAGAAAAGGACAATTCTGAGATTTTCAGAGTTAATTCAGTGACACCCGACAAGCTGTATATCGGAGAAGACTTTGCATGCATGTTGGCAGCAATGCAAAAGACAATTGAAACTCCATAGCATCCATCATGGATTGTGAAATAAATTTCTCATACCTTTTTTTTCCTTCTTTCCAAACAAGATGCATCACAGTTTCATCTTAGACTTTGAGATCTGAGGGATGTTTCACATCATCAGTTCAAGCTTCTGTCCTGGATTATTTATGCAGTCACGCCAAACAATCTAAGTATGATGTATGAAAACATTGGCACCGGGCAGATCCACGTGAAGCATTAGGAAGTTCGCCAAAGCCTCAGGGCTTCCCTTTGGGGCCGGCCTGGAAATCCTGCCTTAAATACATGATGTGTGCAGCACACCTAAGGTGCAAGTTCTGATGTCATGTTCAGTCTATAAGCATGTATGGGGCCGCATGTCCTGGGCACTGAGAGCAATGGGCTCAGTCAGTAATAACATGAACACACGGCTTCAACCGCGAGCCCTTCCCTCAGGCTGTTCACGGCCTGATGACACCGGATAATCTTCCAGCTAGAAGGGCCGTGATCTGTTTGGGAGGAGAGGTGGTACCCAAGCAGGGCTGCATAGCCAGTTTAAGGCGGGGTCACAGTAAACTGAAAATCTGGAATGCAAAACTGGAGGAGTCACGGAGGAAGAGTTAATTAATGATGATGGGAACGCTGTTTGACAGAAATCATATAGTTTCTTTTACATAGGCATTATTATTTGATACTTTCAACATCTTGGGGAGAAAGGGTGAAGATCTTTAAGTGTAAGTATCAGAAATCCCAGGACTATTGCGCTTAGGTAAAACACCAGAAGTAAAGCAATATGGAGGTTCCTCAAAAAACTCAAAATAGAAATACATTTGACCCAGGAATTCCACTCCTAGGAATTTACCCTAAGAATGCAGCAGCCCAGTTTGAAAAAGACAGATGCACCCCTATGTTTATCACAGAACTATTTACAATAGCCAAGAAATGGAAGCAACCTGAGTGTCCATCAGTAGATGAATGGATAAAGAAGAGGTGGTACATATACACGATGGAATATTATTCAGCCATAAGAAGAAAACAAATCCTGCCACTTGCAACAACATGGATGGAGCTAGAGGGTATTATGCTCAGTGAAATAAGCCAGGTGGAGAAAGACAAGTACCAAATGATTTCACTCATCTGTGGAGTATAAGAACAAAGAAAAAACTGAAGGAACACAACAGCAGCAGACTCACAGAACCCAAGAATGGACTAAGTTACCAAAGGGAAAGGGACTGGGGAGGATGGGTGGGAAGGGAGGGATAAGGGGGAAAAAGGGGCATTACAATTAGCACACATAATGTAGTGGGTGTGGGTGTGGGGTGTGGGCACGGGGAAGGCAGTATAACACAGAGAAGACAAGTAGTGATCCTATAGCATCTTACTACACTGATGGACAGTGACTGTAATGGGGTATATGGGGGGGGGACTTGATAATAGGGGGAGTCTAGTAACCATAATGTTGCTCATGTAATTGCATATTAATAATAACAAAATAAAAAAATATATAAATCTACTCTAAAATAAAAAGGTTATTAAAAAAGATAAAATACAAAACTCCACAACTCTAGAGTAGCAGCCAGTTTGAAAACTGAACTCCCAAACACCCCTGGATAAAATGTGGATTTAGTCATTTCAAGGGCAGAACGCCTTCCCTGAAGTTATGTTTGAGACCACAAAATTTCAGAAACATCATTCACTTATACACACACACACACACACACACACACACACACACACACACACAGTACACATGGGTATATGTATAAAGTTTATGCTCTAGTTATTATGCACAAGAAACTTCCTGCATGAGAGAATTTCCTAGAATGCTCATTAGTAACTGTTAGGAATAAAAGGAAAAAAAAACCCCAGAAGTTATGGATTCACATCCCTGGCAACCCCAGGATGCAGCCCTAGATCTTTCACACCTTGGCTCTGCTGCCCAGGGCGTCGGTCTCAGGCGTGACGAGAGGAGGAGGAATTCGTCAGACCTCATACTGGGTTCTGCAATAGGCGCTCAAGAAATAGAGGCAACGTTTGTATGTTCCACTGTGGCTGTTATTTTCCCCTCATTGTATTATATCACTTCCTACTGAGTCTTTTAGACCATAACATTCTCATTTCTTTCTTAATACTTCATATTCAACTTGTGATTAAAATCTGTCATTTTTGCCTTCTTCTCTCTCTAGACCCCTCCTTCCTTCTGTTCCTACAGCTGATGCCTCAGAGTTATTTCCCTGTTTATTTCTCACCTGATTCAATGCAATTATTGGATTTCCTGCCTCCAGCTTTGTCTCTTATTTTGGACATTGCTGCCAAGGGAACATTTCTCTTTTTCTACAGTGCAAACATTAGAAAAATCTCAACTCCTCATCATGGCACCTAAGATCTTTTCTCACCTAGTTTTTGTCCTTTCCACTTCACTATTGCTGACGTCACCACACAGCCTGTTCTCTATTCACCCTGATTTGGTTGCAATCCACAATCACCCCAAACCTTTCCCAAGGCTGTTCTTCCTTCCTCAAAGCAGTCTGTCCTCTCTCTTTTCTAGCTGGTGGTCATTTGCCCTCCATTCTTAGCCCAGAGACATCTCCCCAAAGCAGATTTTGCTGTTGCATTCATTACCTTTCCCATGAGATAACAGCTCTATCATAGTAACAACTCAGTTGTTCATTTAGTCACTCATAAATTTGCTCACTTGTCTGACAATATTAGCTAAGAACTTTTTTAGGCACTAGAGATACAACTGTGAATAAGATAATGTTCCTTTCTTATGAAGTTTAAATTGAACTGATGGTGTTGGTGGAGGTTGCATACTTTAAATGATCATTTTTTAGGAGAGCCATGATCTTCGCGGAAGAGTAGGTTAACTACAGTGGATGTAAAAATTAACAATCTGGGGCTTGGAAGATAAATGTTAGAAGTCATATTTACATTTTTATCTTGCCTTTTAAATTCCTCATTTGTGTATATTTTATAACTCATTTTCCATATTGTTAAAACATTTTGTAAAATAATTGAATACTTAGGTAATGCATTACTATTTCCTGATGTGTGTTCTTAGCATCAATTGAGTTTGGGCAAAGGTGGTTAGGTAACATTAAACAGGTTTTTATTGTGGCAGAATTTTTCATAACTTATGACTTTCCAGGAGCTAGATATAAAACTCTTTTTGACTCAATCATGGAACACTGGATTTTGAAGTGCATCTCAGGATATGATGAGAATAAATATGCTCTTTCAAACTGCAGTTGCATCCACAATTCACTTAGCCATTTCCCTGATGGGTTGAATTGGTTTTTCTCAATTAAGTGCTTTGTTCTGCTCTCTGGGAAGTACATTTCCTAGAATCATTGTTTAAGGAACTACATTTCCCAGAATGAAAATGGTAGGCAAATATTTGGATAAATACAATGGACTCTGCTTTTCCTCCTGAGTTTTCTTAACTATATTTAATAGTTGAGACAAAAATTATAACACCAACTAATGTGGTTTGACAGGTAAGTAGATGAAATATTTAAGGTAACTATATTATAAATGGAGGAGATAAGATTTCTGCATTTCACTCAAAAGTGATAAAGTGATGATACCAGTAGACTCTGATAAACTATGTATACATATATAAAATGGAGCACCAGAGCAACCATTAAAAAAGCTACACACCCACAAGCACTGAAGATAACACAAAACAAAATATTAAAATATTTAAGTAACCTATGGGAAGGCAGGAAAAAGAAAACAGAGTCAAACAACAGAGAGACCATCAGAAAACTAAAAATGAAAGAGCGGATGTAGCTCTAACATATCAGTGATTACCGTAGATGTGAATAGTCTAAATATATCAACTAAGAAACAGATTTTGGCACAGCGAATTAAAAACCCTGACCAGCTATAAGCTGTTTTCAAGAAATTCACTTCAAATATAACAATGTAGGGAGATTGAAAGTAATAGGAAGGAAGAAGTTCTATCATGCAAACATTAACCAAAAAAAGAAGGATTGGCCATATTAATATCAGATGAAGTACACTTCTGAATGAAAAATAAAATTGCCAGAGATGGAGTGATATTTTGCAATGATAAATTGGTCTATCTACCAAGAAATCATAGCAATCCTAATATATAAACCAAGTAATAAAGCTGAATGATATGAGTTTTGCAAAAAGTGATAGAACTGAAAAGACAGATAAATCCACAATTATAGTTGGAGGCTTCACTATACCTGCTTTAACAGTTGATAGAATAACTGGATAAAAATTCAGCAAAGAAGTAGAAGAATTCAACAACAACATGAGCCAGCAAGGTCTAGTTAATACTTATAGAACTCTTTAACCATCAACAGCAGACTACACATTCTTCTCAAGAGCTCAGGAAACATGTAGCAGGACAGCCTATATTTTGGGTCATTAAACAAACCTCAACAAATTTAGAAGAATTGAAATCATGCAGGGTGTGTTCTCCATCCTCAAGGGAATCAAACTAGAAGTCAATAACATAAAGATAACAGGAAAATCTCCAAACATTTAGAAACTGGGAAATATTAAATCCATGGCCCAAAGAGAAAACATTTTTTTATTGGAATATAGTTGATAGAATATTATATTGGTTTCAGATGTACAACATAGTGACTCGATAATTATACATTACTAAATGCTCATTACAATAAATGTAGTTATCCCCTATTACCAATCCAAGATAATATAATTAATTATATTCTCTATGCTATACTTCCATTCCTATGACTAATGTGTTTTATAATTTGAAGTTTATACCCATTATCCCCTTCACCTATTTCACCCCTCTCCCCCAGCCTCTTCCCTTCTGGTAACCAACAGTCTGTTGTCAATATTTATGAGTCTACTCCTTTTTTGTTTGTTTTGTTTGTTAGATTCCACCTAAAAGTGAAATCATATGGTATTTGTCTTTTTCTCTGACTTATTTCCCTTAGCATGATAACTTCCATCCTCACTGTCACAAATGGCAAGATTTCCTTCTTTTTATGGCTGAGTAATATTCCATTGTGTATATGTACCACATCTTCTTTATTCTTCATCTATTGATGAGCATTTGGGTTGTTTCCATATCTGGGCTATTGTAAATAATGCTGCAATAAGCATAGGTGTGCATATGTCTTTTCAAATTAATGGTTTTGTTTTTTTTGGGTAAATCCCCAGAGGTGGAATTGCTGATCATATGGTATTTCTATTTTTAGTTTGATATAGTCCCACTTGTTTACTTTTGCTTTTGTTTCCCTTGCCCAAAGAAACATATTGAGAAAAAATTACTCATACTAATTTATTTCACAAGATTCTTGCCTATGTTATCTTCTAAGAGTTTTTTTTTTTATGGTTTCATGTGTACATTAAGTCTTTAATCCATTTAGGGTTTCCTTTTGTGTATTGTGTAAGACAGTGATGTAGTTTCATTTTCTTTCATGTAGTTGTCCATTTTTCCAACACCATTTATTGAAGAGACTGTGTTTTCTCTATTGTATTTTCTTGCCTCTTTTGTTATATATTAACTGACCATATACATGTGGATTTTTATTTCTGGGCTCTTTACTCTGTTACATTGATCTATGTGTCTGTTCTTATGCCAGTGCTATACTGTTTTAATTACTGTAGCATTGTTGTATAACTTGAAATCGGGGATTGTGATATCCCCAGTTTTGTTCTTCTTCAAAGAGAAAATCTCAAGGATAATAAAACATACATTGAACTGAATGAAAATGAAAACACTACATATCCAAATTTGAGAGGTACAACCTAAGTCTGTTCTGAGAAGGAAATTTATGGCACTAAATGCATACATTGGAAAGAATAAGTTGTCTCAAATCAATAATCTATGTTTCATACTTAAAGATCCTAGAAAAAGAAGGACAAAAAGAGAAAAATAAACTGAAAGGAAGCAGAAGGAAGGAAATAAAAAATAATAGAGCAGAAATTGATAAAATTTTTATTGGAGTAGAAAAATCATAGTGAACAGAATGTCAAAAAAACAAAGAGTTGGTCTTTTGAAAAGATCAATAAATTGATGAACCCCTGGCAAGACTGTCAAAAGAAAAAGAAAAAGAAATACCAATATCAGGAATAAAACAGGATATATCACTACAGACTCTATAGATACCAGAAACAATAATAAGGTAATATTATGAACAACTTTACAGACATAAACAGATGAGACCAACCAGTTTCTTAATAAAATACAAACTACCACAACTCAACTGATATCAGATAGGTAATTTGAGCAGCCCTGTAAGTATAAAGGAAATTGAATTTGCAATTTAAAAATAAAACTAAAAAAATTAATCTTCAGGTCCAGATGGTTTTACCAGAAAATTGTAACAAATATTTAAAGATTAACACCAATTCTACATAATATATTCCAAAAAAATAGGAGAATAGGGATACTACTCAACTCATTTTATGTAGGTAGTATTATCTTGATACCAGATTTAGAAAAGTAAAAAAAAAAAGAAGAAAACTACTGACCAATATTCCTCAAGCACATATATATAAAAATTCTTAAGACAATATCAGCAAATGTAATTAAGCAATATATAAAGCAATTATACACCCCTGATAAACCAAACAAGGTTTATTCTAGGGATATAAGGCTGAATCATCTTGAAAATCAAACAGTATAATCCACCATATTAACAGGTTAATGAGAAGAATCACATGATCATATCCTTGATTCAGGAAAAGCATTTGACAAAATTAAACACTCATTCATGACTAAAAACTCTCAGAAAAACAGGAATAGAGGGAATTTTTCTCAACTTAATAAATGTCATCTATATAAAACCTACAGCTACCATTATACTTACAGGTGAAAGATTGACTGCTTTGACTGCTTCTCCCCTAAGATCAAGAACAAGACAAGGATTTTCACTCTTGCCAACTTTACTTACAATAGTGATGGAAGTTCCAGCCAGTGCAATAAGACAAGAAAAGGATACAAAAGTCATACAGATTATAAAGGAAACAACAATACTATTCTTACTTGCAGATGATATGATTGTCTACATAGAAAATCCCAAGGAATTTAAAACAAAATTATTCTGGAATGAATAAGTGAATTAGCAAAGTCAAAGAATACTAAATAAACATTTAGTTTGTATTTCTATATACTAGCAGTGAAACAAGTATATTCAATAATTAAAAATACAATACCACTTACAATTGCTCAAAGAAAATTAAATGGTCAGTGTAAATCTAACAAAATACATATAGATCTCAGATGCTGAAAACTACAAAACACTAATATAAGAAATCAAAGACCAAAATAAAACTATGCTTATGGGTTGGCTGGAAGACACAACATAGCAAAGTGGTGAATTCTTCCCAAATTGATATACAGGTGCAATTCTCATGAAAATCTCCTATTTTGTAGATATAGACAAGATTATTCTAACGTTTATGTGAAAAGACAAAGGGAGTAGGATGGCTAACAAAATTTTGAAAAAGACGAATAAAGTGAGAGGGATCAAGTTACTTGATTTCAGACTCATAGCTCTAATAATCAATGCTGTGTGACTGGTAAGAGGTAGATCAAGAGAACAGAAGAGAAAACTCAGAAATTGACCCACAGAAAACCCACAACTCATGTTTGGAAAAAAGCATAAATAATTCAATGAAAGAAAGATAACCTTTTGGCACTGGAGCAACTGGATATCCATAGGCAAAAGAGTGAACCTTGACCTAAGTCTCATGCCTTATACAAATATTAATTTATAAGGATATTGGACTTAATGTAAAGGTAAAGTTATGAAACTTTTAGAGTCAACACAGGAGAAAAATCTTCAGTATTTAGGGACAAGCAAAGGTTCTTAGATGTGATACTACAAGCACAATTCATAAAATAAAAAATTGATAAATTTGGTGTATCACAGTGAAAAATATTTTGCTTTGCAAAAGACCCTGGTAAGAGAATAAATAAAACTATAAGCTGTGTAATTGGAGAAAATGTTTCAAGTCACATATCTGACAAAGAATTGGTATCTAGAATATATCACGAAGTCCCAGTGATCAACAGTAAAACACTAAACAAGATGAAAGACATGAAGAAACGTGTGATGGTAGATGACATGTAGATGACAAATAAGCACACAAAAAATTTTCATCATCATTACCCATTAGAGAAATGGAAACTAAAACCATGAATATCACTGCATACCTGTCAGAATTGGGTATGTAAATTAGGATGCATAATCAACTGGTCACTTATGCTCCTTATTTTTTTCACTTTTTACTTTCCCTTTTTCATATTGAATAATTTCTATTGATCTCTTCATGTTTACTACTCTTTATTGTTCAGTCTTCAATCTAATTTTGGGCCCCATCCATTGCATTTTTTCAGAAATTTCAGAGATTGTATTCTCCAATTCTACAATTTTCATTTCTCAACTTCTTTTTTGAGACTATCTATTCATTCCTTATGCAAAATTTATGCATTTGAACAAAATGGTTTTAGAGTCTTTGCTGCTAATTCTAACATCTGGGCAATTTTGAATTGCTATTTCTGCTTATATTTACTGTTTTTATTCTCTTTGATGAGAGATCACATTTTCTTGCTTCTATGCAGATCTAGTCATTGCAGATCATGCTAGACATTTGGGGTGATAGTTGTAGGAAGCCAGAATTATGTTGTCTTCCTTTAAAGAGTATCCAATTTCTTATGGCTGGGAGTGAAATCACTGTTGACAGCATTCTGTGTTCTCAGATTTTAGTTTTTCTTTGTTAGAGTGAGTTATTTGTTTTTTTCCCTCCATCCTATGATACTTCAGTTTCTGTGTAAATGATTCTTATTCCTAAGTAGTGGTCTTCTGGGGGGACTTGAGGAATTCATGATGTCTCAGCAAGATCTCTCCAATATGGCTGAACCAGGCATTGATAACTACAGAGTCGTGTAGCCTCTGGTATATTCATTCAGCTCTCAGCCCCCCCCAGCTCTAGGCTTTGCAGAGTCCCATCCTGAGCATGCATAGCCCAGCCCTCGACCAAGGATCGCTGAAGAATCCTGCCCAGAATTCTGGGAGACACCTTTACTTATTAACTACCCTTCTGGTAATGTGCCTTGCAAATTATAGCTTCTTCAGAATACTCAAACTCTCATTTATCCTTCTTTATCTCAAAGGATCTGCTGCATTCTGCCTTGGCTCTACCTCTATGATCTTCCCCAGGCAGAAAATTGAGGCAAATATGATGCCTAATACCTAGGCCAATTGTCCAGTGTCTAAAAACAGTTATCTCCTATATTTTGCCAAGTTTAAGCTATTTATAATAGGAAGGCATGTCTGAAACTGATTACTCTGTCATAGTCAGGAGTGGAAGTTGGCATAGAAAGCTTTACATTCATTTTCTTCCTTAAATTTTTTTCTGGCTTGATTGTATATGTTAAAATTTTTAAGTCATAGCAATATTTTTGTGAAATAAATATCTAAACATTTCTTCATTAATTTATTGGAATGAAAAGTATCAATATTCTTACTGTTTAACTCACTGTGTACTTACCTTTTTATATATTATAATATATTTTGAGGCTATATAATGTGCTGTATTATCTTGTTTCCTTTTGTTCTGATGGCTAATGGTTTTAATTTTGTAGCTTAATAAGAGAGTATCTGTTAAGCTAAAGTGCCATTATTACTCATATTGTAAAATCTCTTCATTATGTTTCTGATTTATTTGTTCTCCCAGATGAACTTTAGAATTATTTTGAAATGTTAAAGAAAAATCCCATCCAGCTATTTAAAGAACATTGTTTAATCTTTAAATTAGTATGTGGAATATCATTCTTGTTGTATTATTTCATGACAGAATCAATTTGAGGGAAGAGAAAAACAATTCCGGGCTTACTTCCAAATAGTTTTCCTCTGGTCTACAGAAAAGGTCTTTTTAAACAAAGTTATTTCTGTAGACTGTTAAAGATATGTCTATTGTTTTCTTTGAGAGGACAGGAATTCCCCAGGAAAATCAAACAAGTAAAGGTGATATATCTGACCCAAGTATTTCCAAAATGTCTGAACATGGAGGTAATAAGTTTTAAATCATACTATTTTTTACTTTGTCTCAAAGATTTTTCTTAGCATTAGAATAAAATGACTCTCCTCTGATTACAATATGGCACAATTTTATGACACACCGATGAGGGAATTCCCCAAATATATATTGTCAGAAAGTTTGAGTTTAATAAAGGTATAAAGAGTTACATATTTTAAATTACTCTTATTTAAAGTAAACTCTCACAAAATATTCATAGTAAAGGAAACTAATTGATGCCGTGGAAATGTTCTTACACTGAGAACAAAGCTTTTCCAGTTACCTAAAATTTTTGTGGAGAAAAGTCAACTTGGAGATAATTATCTCCATATAATATGTATCATTGAAGACCTACATGAGTTTATAGTGTTGAAATTCTAATAAAACCCTTAGCTTGAATTCAAGTATTTTTCAGAGTCAGGGTTGATAGGATATTTGTTTCCCCTTCTGTGGTTTGAATATTTAATGTATTTACTACAGAACTGCTAAATGTACGTGTCCTTTAGTTCAATTCTATCTGAAGAGAACATGCTTTCTTTTTCTGTATGTTTGTGTATGCACCATAGCTCATAATGATCATACTGAGATTGAAAATATTCATCATCCTTTTCTCTTATCAGCAAGAAATTCAAAACTGTGCTGCTTTTAGCACTGGGTTAAAACTCAGTCTAGAAAATACTTAAAATGTCAAGACTTCAGAGAAGTTAATCTGACTAAATAAGACAGGAAACTCAGCTCTCTGAATTTGTTATTTCCATACTTGATGTCTGTATGTAGTTTTCTTTTTTTATTCATTTTTTGGGGGTGGCTCTCTCACAGCTGTCAGGCACATGTAAGGGACACCCTTAGAGTGCTTGGCTCTGATGGCTGGGAGACACTGTGTTTCTGGGCCACATAGAACAGCTCCTTCACAAGACCCATTCCTTCAAGAGCGAGGGAGGTAGCCATTCTGTCTAATACATATAGACAACACCGAGAGAGACAGGCAAAAGGAGGCAACAGGGGAATCTGTTCCAAAGAACAAGCCACAGTCCCAGAAAAAAAGACCTTAGTGAAATGCAGATGAGCAACCTACCTGATAGAGTTCAATGTGATGGTCATAAAGGTGCTTACTGAAGAATGGATGAATGCAGCAAGAACTTCAACAAAGAGAGAGAGAGACAATATAAGAAAGTACCAAACAGAAGTTAAATGTGAGCTGGAAAATACACTAGAGGAGTTCAACTACAGATTGGATGCAATAAAAGCATGAATCAGTGAACTGGAAGACAAAGTAACATCCAGACAGAGCAGCAATATGAAAAAATAATTAAAAGAAGTGAGGATACCTTAAGGGACTTCAGAGACAACATCAAACAGAGTAACATTTGCATAATAGGGGTCCCAGCAGTAGAAGAGAGAGCGAAATGGTCAGCCAAGATCATTCAAAGGAATAATGGCTAAAAACTTCCCTAATCTGGGGAAGGGAACAGACATCCAGGTCCAGAAAGCCCAGAGAGTTCCAAATAAGATGAACCCAAAGAGAAACAAGCCCAGTCTTGGAGCCAGGTTTTTCTGCCTCCTGAACTCACGCTTCACCCTGTATTGCTTCCCGAGGCTGGTCCATGGGACGGGGATGTGCTTTCATTGTATTGACGTGATTTTTTTTGACAGAGTAGCTTTGTCTTGTACTCGGCAACCTGAGACTGGGCAAAGGAGAGGCAGAGGCCCCGGGTGAGCGTTGATACCCTTCCACCCCTGCACGGGGAGCCTTTGGCCATCACTCAGTAGGAAGGAGTCTATCTTGCAGTTGGTCCCACGTAGTGGTTTTGGAGACCCATCCTTTGTTTTTTCCAAATCAGGCCTAACTAGGTCTCGAGTAAAACAAAAATAATGATTCTTTAGCAAATTCTTGCTTTGTCCATGAACACCTTGTGAGCTTCAAAGGCTCAACTTCTGTGGGAACTAAATGGCTTGAGCAGAATGTTGCCAATTTGCAGAAAGTTTGAAGATTCCTGGAGAGCCTTTGATGGCAACAACTACTTTTTCATTACTTTGAAAGGCTCTTTTATGACTAGCCCACAGTTGGAAGAAAAAAATAAAATGAAACAAAAGATACTTTGACAAAAGTTAATTTTTTTCTTGTGAAATTATGGGTGATAGAGCCAGACATTAAAATTTTTTTAGGTCTGTGTGTGCCATATATAAGTGTTTATATATATATATAGAGAGACAGACAGACAGAAACAGAGACCAACAGAGAGAGAGTTGGCAAGGACCTCTCCGTGCCTGTTTTGTGACCCATCCTTCTAGCCTGCTTGCTGGGAACTGTGTTAAGGGCTCTGTTGTTTGCTTACGGTATCTTATTTAAGACCTGGCTGTTCACTTCCATATCTCTAGTGTCTGGCGTGGTGCTCTACGTGGAGTAGACATTTGGTAAATATTTGTTGATTCTGGATCCATGAAAGATTAAAAATGAAACCATCTGTTAATATGAAGGTGTTAAACTAGTGTGGTACGTATTTTCCCATATTCTATACTTTTCAGGTCTTGCTCCTACTTAATTACACCAT
Source organism: Phataginus tricuspis (assembly GCA_029783875.1). Lineage (NCBI taxonomy): Eukaryota > Metazoa > Chordata > Mammalia > Pholidota > Manidae > Phataginus > Phataginus tricuspis. Next base: position 20,774,556 of record JAQQAC010021848.1, on the reverse strand, counting down.
AAACAGTTGCTGAACACCTGCTATGTGACGGAAGTTATACAAAACTCTGAGGACATAGCTAAAGTATTCACGATCCCTACATAATAATGAAGTCAACTTACTGTCTAGTATATGCCAATATTATCTGGTGAACCTTGAGACTTATTAAGTCTTACGATTTACTTGAAGCTTCCTCTGTTAAACAGATTTGGAGGGTTGGCACTGCTGTGTTTGGAATGTTGATAAATGCTGATTTTTAACAGCTCTGAATTGACAATGTGGTGATGACATGTCCCAAACATTACTTTGTTCTTTTAAGAAACATCCTTCTGATTTTGCATTTAACCAACTAAGACAAGCAACCAGAATTTGACTTTACATTTGTAGGACACAATCTTAAGAAAAAGACGATGATAATCAGAACTATTGTTTATTATCCTCTAAGACTCTACCTCAGGGTCAGGCTGGCCACTTGACATACTATTCCTAAGTCCTTAAAACACCCTGCAAGGCAGGACTTATTATCCCAGTTTTACATATGAGGAAAAGCAATCTCAGAAAGGAGACCTGACGTGGTCACCCCGCACAGTTAGTAAGTGGGGCACAGAGGGCTCGAACCACGTCTGACTTCCAAAGCTGGGCCTTTCTTCAGGTAGCACTGCCTTCTTCATGATCCAGATTCACATTATCAAAGAATGTCTTACATAGTTGAAACTCCTTTTCATGTCATTCACTTACCAGAGGTCCCAAGATTATTCATTAAATTCCTAACCTTATTTATTAGAAATGTGGTAGCTAGGCCAGAGAATCCACAGGAAAATTAGATTATGTCAGAGAAGTTTCTAATCTTCATTAAATTCTAAACAGCCAAAAGTGTAGAAAACAAATTAATCTTTAAAAATGTTGGGAGATAACACATATTCCAAGCAGAGAAATATATGAGCACCTTTGTTCTTTCGGGTCCAGCTTTTTTAACTCAGATATTTAAAAAATAACTTATCTCCAACTTCTAAAAATATGGTCTTTATTCTTTGATCATAATCCTGTTTTTCATTCATAGGAAAGGGATAATTTTATGGGCCAGTGAAACTAGTATCCCATTGAGTGACATTTAGATACCATAGTTATTTGCGCGTGAGGAGAATGAATCTCTTCAAGGAGGGGACTCACACCTTCTCTCCATTGCTGGTCCCATGACTAAATATCACCAGTTACATTGCTGCCTGAAAGAGCACAGCCTTCAAAGTGCTTGAAATCTTCAACATAGAAACACTTTTATTAATGTTCAGTGTAATAATGCGTATGTTGAGCCACCTTTGTGTCATATGCTGTGACAGATAATTACCAAATATATGCTTTTATGTTTTGTCAATTCTTATTAGAAATGAATCGTATTTGCATCCTAGGATTATAAAAGGATTAAAGGACTGAATGTGATGGTAAGTGATTGAAACGGTTGTGGTCATAAACAGAAGAAAAATACACTAAAACATATTTAGGAAAGTGGAATTGTAGCTTTTACACTGAACTGAAATTGTTGAAATGAATTAAGTAACTCCAATTGATTCTCTTTAAATCATTGATTTTTAAAAATAGCTTAGTTTTATTTTCGGTCTTGTCTCAGGGAATCTTTTTATTTTCTTTCATTTTTTTATTTAATAGAACCCCGTGACGCTTTTCTTTCTTCCTTTCCCTGCCGTTCTCCGTTCTGCCCTCCACCCCTTCTTGAATTCGTATTTCTCGGTTCATCTGCAACAGCAATTCCATTACTGTTGGCTAAACAGGCCCAAATATAAACAACATTGAGAATGCTTTCTTTTTTTTTGTTTGTTTGGTCTTTTTTAGTCTGGCCTTCGGCAAAGATCCATGATGACAGTAAACGGCTCTATGAAAAATGTTGGTTTAGTCACTGGTCGGTAATTGGACGTGGATTTGACCTCATGGTCTTGTCTCAAATTTCCATAATATAACCGAGGTGGTAAGATTAAACAAAGGGAGGGGAGAGAGAAAAGAGAAAGATGCAGTTTTGGTAGTGAAAAATCCCAAAGGAAACAAATTCAGCATGAACAGCGTTGCCTTGTTAGCATTCAGCTTTTAGGTAAATGATAGCAGCAGGATGTTTGAAGGAAGGGGTGGAAGCAGATGATGCAAATGGTACTGATCATTAAAGCAGGAGTCAGAAACAGTGGAATAGGCGAGTGTCCTCTGTGTTGGGAGCAGGTGAGGCTAATATACCTGTTTCTGACAGTTACATCAGGTTGCACAAATTATAGGCTTTTACCAAGAGAATTTTGAAGCAAGATTAAGATTTTAATATGAATTTCTTCTGGTGACAGTTATCAGTTCGGAGAAACTATATTACACCTTGCAGAAAGAGGCCCCCATCAGGTCACTGAATGCCCGGTCTTTCAGTTGTGCATGAACCACCCTGTGCAGCGAAATGCATGCCTGATTTAAATGAGTAAAATGGATGTAGGCATTTTTTTTTTTTAAGAAAGCGGAGGTGTGCACGAACTCTTAAGATTTGAATTCTGCATATATATATATATATCGTGGGAAAAAAATAGCTAGCCCGCAGAAATAAACACAAACAACACATCCTATTTACATCTGTGTCCTTTAAAACATAATTACTTTATCTTCAGTTATTCTTAAAGCAGCAGAATTTTCACATCGTGAGGTCCTCTCGCCCCCAAAACAGATGTCAGCCCCTTTTCTCAGTTTTAGCGATTATGTGTAATTCTTCGGTGTTTAAAATTTTAATTTCTTTGTTGTGATTATTTTATGTCTTTGAAGTTTACTTTGAGGCGTTTTATATATTATTTCCTAGTAGTTTAATAGGGGTATGTGTACCTCGCAAGGAGACTCGTGAAGTGAAAAGTTTGAACGGGAAAAGGGAGAGGGCAGAAAATGGGGAAAAGCCTTAGCTGGTTTTTCTTATCATTGGAGGTACAAAAAAGAATGGTTTGAATGAAAAAAGAAAAGAAGGAAATAAATACCAGGCTTGCTTAGACATGGTGTTGACTGAATGTCACTGTGTTGTGGGGGTGGGGATGGGGTGGGGTGGGGGGCGGAGAGAGACAGAGAAAGAAAGATTATGAGGCTATTGTTGGTTTTAAACGCACCTGTTTTTAAGAAGCCTAGAATTTCAGCATCCCTGCCCTGACGCTTTGGTCTTCAGATTGCCTTTTTGTTTAGCTGTTTTTTCATTTTAGTTTGTTTCTTATAAGCCCTTCATTGTTTATTAGTGTGTTTCTGCACACGCAGAGGAAGCAAATATATTGTTTTTTAAAATTTTTAAAAACTGAATTTAAGGTGGGCTTTGGAGCGTTAGCTTTGGATCTCATGGGTGAAGCGTCAGCTATGCTTCCCGTGGGATCTCAGACGTGGTGCTCTGCCACTGGGTCCACGAGGAGTCAACTTGCATTTGTCCTACTGGGGGTAAAGGGCTTTCAAGGGAAAACCCATTTCTCAGTGGAGAGTCAGGGTCTCAAAGTTTCCTCTAATAATATTCAGGGCCCAGTGGGTAAAGAGGTGTCGATCAGATATATGCCTTCCCTTACCACTTCTTGGCGAGTAAACAACAGAAAACATGAAACACTCTCTTCTGGCACAGATGTAACACGGCACCATGCGCAGGGAGAGGGGCATCACTGCACCTGTGGGCAGAACCCAGCTTGGTCCAGGCCCCGGAAGAACGTAGCAGAGCTGCGTGGCCCAGATGTGGTGCAGTGTTTACATGGGCAAGGCCAGGCCACTGAAGCAGCCAGTTTCTAGGCCCAGCAGAACAAGCAGGGAAGGCCCAGCCATCCGTGAGAGAAGCTGCTGGTACCTTTGCGAGGTGCACAAAGCATTGTCACCCTGGCACTATTTGGAATCAGAGCCCTCAGGGTCAACAGGATGCCCAGTGCAGCGACAGCTGAGACAAGGCGGTTCCTCAGAGGTTCCCTCCGGCTGTTGGCTGGGCACCTGGTGGGGCTGGGACGCCGGGGGCGCCATCTGTCAGAATGCTGAGCATCAGATGGCTACACAGACTTGAACATATTCTTACGAGACTAGAGGCAGGGGAAGAGGAAAAGCCAGATGCCCCGTGATGGTCAAGAGGTCTTATTTGTAAGCATATGGGACCCTTCCTGGGGACTGCCAGGAATAGTTGGGGTGGGAGTGGAGCGTGGTGGCGGTGAGGGTGCTCCATGTCAGGCAGCAATGGGTGAGTCCTAGAGCCGAACAATATTTTGTTTTTTTAGTGTAATTTGATTTTACCCCTGCCTATCTCACCTTTGCCCCTCTTTCCTCCATCCCCCAGAAGAGCAGCGGGACGCAGGGCATGTATCGTGCGCAACAGGGACTCCCCGATGCAAATACGACCGGCACTGCTCCTATGAGTGGGAAGAGACCCCACATTTTCTCAAATAGGCAGCTAGACAGACTTATGGAAATATCCAAAAACACATTACTCTGCAGTTTTAGTCAAATTTAAGCATGTAGTAAAGCACAAAAGAAAATCTCATTCATTATTTTTTCATGTAATGAATGGCCTAATACTCAATATTAGATCCCCAGAGACCTTCATTTTCAGGCAACATGTGTGAATTTGATCCATATGAAATATAAAGGGAGCTCCTTATAGTTTCCTTCAGAATTTCTAGTTTTGCTAAACCCAGGAATATTATTGAAATAGTCTCCTTTAATTCAAAGAAGTTCTGTCACAAAACTATTAGAGAGAACATTGTAACTTTGCCATAAAGATAGGGCGAGAATGAACTAATCATCCCTCCCTGATTTCTGGAAACTGCTTCTTACGGCAGGGGAAGAACAAATAGCAGATAGACAGTTGGACTGTTTGCTTTTTTGGCTCAAAAACAAGCACTAATTTCTCACAGGAGGCTGAGCAACGTTCACAAGCCCTCCACGGTCTGATTTATTTTTATGACTTACTGACATATGTTATGCGCAGTGGAATGGGATGTCTTCTTTTTTTCCTTGTGGCTTGTTAAGTATTTAAATGAGCAGACAGAACCATGCATCTCTTTCCTCCAGGAGTCCTGCGGGTCGTGGCTTTTTCATCTTTCTCCTTATTGAAATAGACAAGACTGGACATATTTGCAAATGGGGCTTTCTTCCTAATTTAGCAAGGTCCGAGAAAGTGCCAACTTCTTTCCAAGTATTATCTCCAAACACTCTTTACACAGATTCATTTTCTGACTGCAAACTTCCCAGGGTCACGGGCCGTGCAAGAAATTTGGAGATCTCCACTCCTTCTACCTACTGTCATTTGCCTCTCTGATTTATCCAAGTTACAAGATGCTGACTCTCCAGTTCCGGATCTCAAGAATTAGGAAGAAAAAATAAAACCACTTAGAAAAAAAAAAATGTCTCCGACTAAGTTAGTGTCAATTACAGGGACTCCCTGATGCAAATACGACATCAGCATCAATTTTGTCACTTAAGAATTTTAAGATCAGAAGCAATTACATTCAATAACACCTTGTTTTTAGGCGCCTACCTTTCATAGCCTCAGCGAGTAAGTTGGCCTGCCCCATAATTTACACTGACATCTAATTTCAGCGGGTCTGCAAGCAATCTAACAGAAGATGGAGATACTAAGAGGAGAGGAGTCCAACTTTATCACTGCAGGCATGAAGACTCATTATTTTTGCCAATTTTAAAAGGGAACCTTATAAATGCCTCTGCTTTCCCCCTCTGTTTTGCATAGCTCATTACTTGAATTAATTTAATGTTTTTGGCAAATGATTTCTGCTTAAAACTAGATGATTAAACACTTTAGAAGGTTACAAAAAAAATAATAAATCTCAGTATGGCAACGACTTAAGTCACAGATTTTTCCATTTCAGAACATTTGCTTCGGAAAGAGAGAGCAAACACTTAGGCCTTTTTTTTTTATAAAAAAGTACAGATACACCAAGGAAGTGCTAGTCACTGGTACACACTATTTGGAATATCTACCCGGCTCGTTTCCATTCTCCTCCTTGGAGAATGGCGCCCATCCTAAGAAAGCGGGCACCCTGGGTCCTACTCGCGTGTGACCCCTCCCTCCCAGGTTGTCCTGTCGGCGGGCTCAGATACGTTTAACTGGAAACCTTCCTGGAGAATTTAAAAAATTGATCTAGGGAGAAATGTCAGTCCTCCTTTGACGGCGAGGCCCCCGGTAGAGTGACTAGGAAACTGGCAACTTCATGTTACTGACTGGGTGGAAAAGCAGCCTTGCCTGGATCAGGGTTTCTCAGTCTTGGCGCTCTTGGCTGTTGGGGTCAGAAAATTCTCAGTCCTGTGCACTGTAGGGTGTTGAAAAGCTTCTTTGGCCCCTGCCCGCTAGATGACAGCGTTCCTCAGTTCTGACCACCAGGAATTGCCCGCACAAGCCCAGTATGCCCCGGGGAGCACCTTTACGTCCCCCCGCCGCTGACATACAGTCAAGTAGAGGAAAACCGCAGCGGCAGCAGAAACGGGAGGTGGCAGGCGCTTCTTACAGACGGTGCCTTAAAGATCCTGGAAGTGTTGGTTGTGTTGAAGCCTCAGATGTACAGGAAGCAGCTGGCATCCTTTTTGCTGTTGTTTGTTTTGTTTTGTTTAGTTTAGTTTTCCGTTCTTCTTCCTTAAATATTTGAGTTGAGTCTCTGTCATTGGCAAACAAAGTACTCCTGGCTGATATGCTAATAGATTGTAGTAGATGAGGCTTCATGCAAAAGGCCATTTTCAGCAGGAATACATGTGCCAACTAGTGAGACATTCTTATCCACCAACCCTCCCTCAACTTAGAAACAAATTTTTAATAAGTAAGTTAATTTAGGAAGTAGGTGTGAGTGGGTGGCGTGGAATGGGGAGTAATTGTTTAGTGGGTACGGAGTTTTAGTTTTGCAGGATGAGAAGAATTCTGTGGATGATGGTGGTGATGGTATCACAGCAACGAATGCACTTCATGCCACAGACCTGGGCACCTACAAATGGCTAAAGTGGGATGTATTTCATGTATACAGATTTTACGTATGTCATATGTATTTTATCACATACACACACACAAAAAGAAAGAAAAGTGGTGTGGGGAAGAGAAAAAGCAGAGGAAGACTGGGTTGGGCCAGGTGCCTTCCCGTGCTCTTCTGGGTCGGCAGGCAGGTCATCTCAGAGCACAGGGACCCCCACCCCCACCCTCACACGCACCCTGTTTACAAGCCTGACAGTATTTGCTTCTGCCTGTGACGTTACTATTCCTTCAGCAGTTGCTTTTGAAAACTTATGGAGGCACAGATGAAAACCTTCTGAATTATTCTCTTTCAGTTTCTTTGTGTTTTAAAGCTGCTTCAGGTCACCCTCAAAGACCTCTAGACCTGGTCCCAACTACCCTGTATCGGAGGATTGCAAAGCTGTCTTGGTCACGGGTGGGCTTATCCTACATCTTCATAATCCTACATCTTAGGCTTCACCCTGGGCAGAGTTTTGTTTTTGATTTTGTTTTTCTCTTCAAAAATGGTTCATCTTCTCAATTCCAGGAATTGATGAGTTATAACTAGAGGAATGTAGGGCTGTGCTCTTGAAACATTGAAAATGGCCAAACATTCATCTGGGGTCCGTAATATAGAAGGTGGGTCAATTCTGACTATGAAGGGAAAAATGTGTGTCTATAGGCATAGATTAGTAAAAATGTCCCTGTGTCAGAGGGACAGTAGGACCAAGAAGACAAGGGGATCTTATAAGAATAATGTGCTTGAAGTGAGGGACATGTTTATTCATTCTGAATTCTTTCTGAGGTATCTTGCAATAGAATTTATAATCTCAGTGGATGCATTTTTTACAGCTAAAACATAATACACACAGATTCCTTGCTTTGAGTGGCTGATTAGAAACTATTTGCATTTAACAGAAGTTTAAAAAAGTCTCTAAATGAAGCATTTGTGGGGAGAGGAAAGATAGATTTATAAAGCTATACAAAGTCCCTTAACTCCTTAATGATTTAGACAGATAGCCAATTTTCTCAACAGAGGCCATATTTTTGCCCTTAAATTTCTGGATGGAGTTGGTGATTGGGCGGTAAGGCCATAAACAAATTTCTGCGAGAGACAGTGAACAAAACCCAAAAGTCTCATAAAAGCAGAAAATGAAGACAAAACAGGTAAGAAAGAAAGGCCCATCAGATTTCCTTATCAAGTTCATCTTCCTCATTACACAACTGTACTAGAAATAAAGGAAAGGCTTTGGGATAACTGAAATGTTTTCCATCTATTCAGTTTTAAAGTATAGTTACTAAATATTCTGTATTTTCCTTACCAGTCATATTATATCCAAAACATGAACATAGTTAAAACGATTGCAGGATAATCTGGTAGTTCTATTTTTCGTATCTTAAGGAACTGACAAACCATTTCCCATAGTAGTTGTATCATTTTACAATTACACTATTTATATTTGAAAGTAAAACAGTTTATCATATCACTGAATAGAAAAATGTGGTTAAATTATAAAATATGATATAGCTATCTCTGAATGCATCAAGATTGAAATGCTATATTCTGTTTTTTTCCCCCTTTCATTACTTTGATATAATGGAGAGGATTGATGGCAAATAAATGAACAAATAAATAATTTAATTTCCAATGCAAAAACAAAAACAAAAAATGATTGAGGTCTTATTGTTATAAATATCTTCTAAACTGAGAATTCTCCAGTGCAGCATTTCCAGGAAATGTTAGGGGGCACAGAGTACTCTGTCATCTCACAGAACAGGTGGGCACATGTGAGGCAATGTGGTCAACTTCTCAGTGTCACATACTCATTTGCATGCCCACTGCCACGCCTCGTATTTATAAGGGAGGTGGTGTGGTATTTTGGTGAGATAGTTTATTGGTGGGTCTTCAGAGTCAGGATCTATTTTTTGGCCTTTGTCTTGATCGTAAAAATCCTTCATATGTGTTTTCAAGGGAACATTTGTATATTCTGAGGAAAAAAACAGACTTCTTCTTATGTAAGTTAAGTACAGTCCTACATACAAGCTTGGAGAGATCGGAACAGTTTAAACTTTTGTTGGACCAGGCACCTTTGAGAATCTAGGATAATCATAAAACTTATCATATACACTGGAACATTTTGAGAAGATAAGTGAGGCCCAGTGACTATTCTGAGTGGAGAGGCTTGCATGAGGCTTATCCCAGGTGAACCGGGGGGTAAAGCCATTCTAAGAATTTGATGACAAGTATAGCCCACTTCCCAGAAATAAAAAGGTGCTATGTGTCCTTCATGCATCATTTTGAGGAGTTCGTATCCTCATTTTAAGAACGCTTGGACAAGATGCATTTACCCAGTATTTATTTGTTGTTTCTTGTGTCCCAGGCACTATTTTTAAGTGCTGGAGATATAGCCACGCACAAAACCAGTTGGGGTGGTTTGGCAATGCGGTAAGCAGAATTCTAAAGATGGATCCCCAAGAACCCCATCACCTGGTTGTTCAATCAAACCCAAATCTAGATCTTGCTGTGGAGGAATTTTTCTGATATAACTAAGGTGTTTAGGGCCTTAAAACAGGCAGTAGCCTGGATTATCCCCGTGGGCCCAGTTAATTAACTGAGCCTTGAGAACCAGAGAATTTTATTCAGCTGGAGTCAGAGAGCAAGCAGGAGAGATGAGAAAGGGAATTTTAAAGAGACTTGCAGCTTGAGAAGGGTTCCGCCTTCCCCTGAGGCTTTACATGGGAAGTAAGGGGGTCTCCGCCAAGAATTTGGTAGGAACTGAGAAAGCCTCTCAACTCACAACCAGGAAGGAAATGGGGCTTCCGTCCCACAACCACGTGGAAGTGAACTCTGTGTGGAGAAAGTGAGGGTTCCTGTGGCCAGGGTTCTCACCTGGCCCTGGGCGGCTAGCTTACTACACACGTGTGGGCAACACGTTGTATTTGACTCTATAAGAGCTCCGCCCAGTGCTCTGGGCAACACAGTGGCGTGGCTGCAGGGCTGCAGGAGAGCAGAGGCTGGAGTGGTGGCAGCGCCGGGGACAGGGACTGAGATGGCTGCGGGGGCGGAGAGGCCAGAGGCAGAGACCAGCTTGCTGCCTGCAGACTCGCTCTGAGTGGACGGGATTCTGGTGACTGACCTGCCACCGTGGGAATAAAGTTGCGTGTGACTCTTTCAACCCCAAGGACGTTCCACTGTCATTTCTTTGGTCTCATTGAACCCACAGTGAACTTGCCCGGGGCCGAAACCCATCGGCAGGACGGCTGCCCACCTGGGTAACCCTGGCGGCGGCCGCTCCCCGGGGCCTTCTGCTGAGCGCCCAGCCGGCCGGCCCCTTGTTCCAGCCTGGCCAGGCGACCTGGAGCTGAGAAGCCCACTGGGCTTGCAGTCTGCAGAACCGTGAGTGAGACCGTGTGAATTTACATGTTTTCAGGCTTTTCTACGCGGGGTGACGTACTCCGAGGGCGATAGAGAACTAGACAATAAACAAAACAAGCCGAGTGTTTGCCAGGAGGTCTGCATGCTACGGAGTAAAAGTAAAACAAAGGAAGATATTAAATGGGAAGACGGATAGCATTTTACCTAGGAATTCGGGGGAAGGGCTCATAGAGACTGTGGCTTCTGGGAACAGGCCTGGGGACCATGAGCCAAAGAGGAGTGGAGGACGCGCATCCGTGAGAGGGAGCAGTAGACGCCAAGGCCCTGAGGCAGGCGCAGGTGTGACTGTGAGGGGGCAGGGAGGCAGTACTCCCGGGGGAAAGGGGAGCGAGGAGGGAGAACGGGGGCTTTTGCCCCCTCGGGAGGCACAAATGTTGGTACGCATTTGAGTGCCGGGCATCACGAGAGGCTTTTGTGCCCCGGAGAGAGTGCCGCCATCTGACTCGGGTGCGAGCCGGGTCCTTCTGGCTTGTGTGTCCAGAGCAGACCTCAGGGAGGCAGGGCAGAACCGGGGATATCGGCTAGAAGGTTGTTTGGTGCGCGAATCCAAACCAGACGTGGCGTTGGTTTGCACTTAGTTCTAGGTCATCGGGGCAGGAAGAAATGGTGTGACTTCTTTTGAAAGGAGAGCTGATAGGATTCGCTGGCTGGCCGGGGATGATGTGTGTAAGGAAAGAGTATCTTTCACAACTTGTCGTAAAACAAAGTCACGAGTATTGAATGTGGTGATGAAGAAAAGGGGAAATTGCCCAATATTTTTGAAGTTTGGAAGTGATTTTATAATGCACGCACATGGACTGCTCTGGTGGATTCGATGGTGTGGGGGAGGAGAGGGAGCGGAAGGGATGGTTCTGCACCGCCCACGTTGTGGATGGGTCCCCACTGCGATGGGCCGAGGGTGCCGGCGTGTACAGGCTCTTCTTGGGCTCTGCGTGTCCCCTCGGGGGCGGTGGGCGCTGCAGCACCCGCACACCCCGGGCTGCCCCTCTGGAAAGTCTCGGGAGAGTTCCCGCAGACGGACAGGTAGTCCGCTCAGACGCCTTAAAACCTGCACATGGAGTGAGTAAACGTGTGTAGATGTGACCAAAACCCACAAAACACAAGTCAACTTTTAAGAAGTTTGGAAACTTAGTAAGAGCTGGAACATAGACAATGTCAGATCACGTGGGGCTTTTTAACCTGGAAAAGTCAAGCCACAGCCCTGAGTTAATAACCTGACTGAGGGTGCGAAGCATTACAGCTCAGTAAGTGGCGGCAGTTCCTCACCGTGTCTCGGGGAGGTAACCCGGGGCTTTAGGTCAGGTGGGAGGCAGAGTCTACTCGCCTCAAGGGTCATTAAATGGAAGCGGTGCCTGAGGAATCTCTGGAGGCATTTTTATTCAAACACCCGAGGGACAAAATTCCTGGCGAGATGGTGCGGGATCTGTCCACAAGATGGCAGTCGTGGGTTGACGCCGATGTTTGTTTCCCCTTGATAAAAATAGCTGTAAGGTTTACACTTTGGCAGGAAAGAATAAAGAACCGTGACACGTTCCACTGTCACAGTTCGTATTATATGATCTGTGGGTGAGTTATAGTTCTTCCAACGTCCATCTCTACTTATGGGTTTCTTCGACATTATTCTGTAAGGCTTAGGGAGGCGTGTTGCTATAGAGGGGAGGCAGGTCCCTCCTTACTTTCACATCCCGACGCTAGAACATGGATCTTCCTCATGGGAAGCTTGAATGAGGAAGTTTCATGTCCTCCAGAAGTCTGACGGGAGGTACCGCCGAAAACCTGGTTTATAGCAGAAAGTCAGTAAGAAACCTAAATGTTTCCTCAAACAGCAAGAAATTATGATTTAGGTCAAGGAATGTGGAAATAGTATGTCTTACAAAGTGTTCTCAGAGAGGTATTGTTCCTTTAAGAAATAGGATTTTGATCCTTCACGTCTGAGATGGAATGCTTCTAGTTTAACATTCAGGAGCGAGAAGGCCCCCCATCCTTTTTTTAAACAGAAAAGTATTTCATTGCTTTTTCCCTTGTGTCAGGGTTACACAGTTTCATGTTGTCTTGTCAATGGGTTTCAGCCCCGGGCAAGTTCGCTATGGAGTCAATGTGACCAAAGAAATTGACAGCAAAATATTCTTGGGGTGAAAGGGTTATACCCAACTTTATTTCCAGGTAGCAGGTCAGTCACTAAAATCCCGTTCACTCAGAGCGAGTCTGCAGGCAGCAAGCCGGTCTCTGCCTCTGGGCCCCTCTGCACAGTCATCCCGCATAGCCGTCCCCTGGGCCTCTCTGCACAGTTGTCCCACATAACTGTCCCCCCGCTCTGCACAGTCATCCCACACAGCCATCCACTGGGCCTCTGTCCTCTGCTCTGCTCTCCTGCAGCCTTGCAGCTGTGCCACCGTGTCGCCCAGAGCACTGGATGGAGCTCTTTATATAGAGTCAATAGCCATGTATGGCCCACAGGTGTGCAGTGAGCTAGTCAACCAGGGCCAGGTGAGAATCCTGGCCATAGAAACTCTCATTTTATTCACATGTGTTCAGGGGTATTTGCAACTTTATGCACCTGTAATGACTTTATTCTCTATTTTGTACCTCTCTTTTGCCTGCTGGTCAAAATCCCATAGTATATACCAGTAACAGACATCAGTTCAGAATTTTGTCTCTCTTCCTTCCTAGAATTAGTTCTGGGGTATAACAATGACATCAGGGAGGGTGTCTGGCTCTTAGGATCTGTGCATTTTGCATCTCTCACACAGACACCGATATGTCTGGGCGTGGGGCGTGGACCTTCCTCCCTCCTGGCAGCCATGGAAAAGCCACGGGCCCCGCGGAGTCCCTGGGCACACCCACTGCTGTCTGCCTCCTCCTGTGGCATCCTCTCACCACAACCACAAGAGCCCCAGAGTTTGCCAGCTTGCTCATAAGCCTTGTTCTCTCAGCTAACTTCATGATCTTTCAGTTGCAGAGGAATCTCTGACTCTCTCCCATGCTGTTGGGGGCTGGTGTGGTCAGGCTCTGCTTGACCACAGCTCACTGTAGTGGCTATTCTGGCACAACTGTTTCCAGCCATGGCTGGGGATTGGGGGTGTGTGGAGAGAGAGAGAGAGAGAGAGAGAGAGAGGGAGAGGGAGAGGGAGAGGGAGAGGGGAGAGGGGAGAGGGGAGAGG
>JAQQAC010021848.1:20579396-20756019 GCA_029783875.1 Phataginus tricuspis | reverse complement strand
GAGGAGAGAGAGGAGAGAGAGGAGAGAGAGGAGAGAGAGGAGAGAAGAGAGAAGAGAGTGTGTGTTGCAGCCGATAGGGATTTGGGTCCCGCCTTCATAGTCTCTACCTGAGGACCGGAGAATTCTGATCTCAGTAATATGAGTCTCCATGATGCTGTCTTCTATCTCATTATCTGTGTCCTTTACTGCGTAGTGTAGACATCTACACTGTGACATCTTTATACCAGTTCCAGCTACTGGCTCAGCGATTAGCAAATTTAAAGGGCTGTGTGTGTGTGTGTGTGTGTGTGTGTTTTGTGGGGCATGGGTGCTGTTAAAGTGGTTTGCCTTAATGATTCTGAAAAATGGTGAACAGGTACTAATGCAGGACACTCGGGGGAGGGGGAGAAACATGTTACTGCAACTTAACCTGCAGCTGAGACACAGGATGCCCGGTCCAGGCTCCTCCAGTTCCTAGGTGTGTGACCTTGGATAATTAAATGGTGTATCATAAACTTATTCTTCGCAAACTGATGTCAAATAGAAGATCTTTTTCCTGTTTAAATTTAAAACAATTTTGTATAGATAGAACCTAAATAGACAAAAGCATTTCAAGCCTGGGTTTTTATAGTTCTTCAAGGCAGTTTATACACAAACTCATGGTTTGGAAGAGGTAGGTAAAATGTGCTCATTTTTTAATAGCCTAGACACAAAAATTGTGTGTATGAATGAATTCAAGGTTTTCCCTATCATTCTCCTTCTTCATCTAACATTAACTGTTGTCATAAAATTATGTTAAACAATATTCTTTTCAATACATCTGGGCATATGATTAAATTCCAATTCTTCAATAAGAGTTTAAAAAATAAAGAAGGCAACATAGATCGACTCTGGCAGCATGAGGGAACAAATGTTATTGGAAACACTGGGTAAAATTGTTACAGATGGTTCTGTAGACATTGAGGGTCTCCAGTATAAGTATTTAACCTTACATGAATTCACATGGCTAATAATGCATTAGAATAATTAGAATTATATGTTGTTAAAAGGACTTATGTGGGTAATAATCCAGCACTTTTTTTTTAATCACAGTATTTGGTATACAACTCTTTATTTAGGCTTAAAATGTCAAGTTTCGTGAAAAACGCCAAATGGGCATCTCACGTGTGCTTTGCAATGTGCTAGCTCCCACGGCGGTCCCTCTCCTGCCGTGCTTGTGCATTACATGCATACTTGCCTCTGTGAGGAAATGGCCCTGCAGTGCCAGAGCGGTCACCTGCCCAGCTTGACGCCCACGGCAGCCAGCCCAGGTCTCACTGGAGCCCTTACAAAGTTTCAGACAGCAGCCACTGCCGACCCAGAATATGACTGTCAAAAGTGAATTTTGTCTGGAAGCCAAAGTAAGCAAATCTATCTGGCCCTGAGATAAAAGATGACGGTGTATTGTTTTACCAGCCCTTGTGCTTGCAGGGTGGAGTCTGCAGCCGCAGGCAGGGATGGAAATCAAGCTCTCCTTCCCATGCCTTTCTGAACCCAGAACAAAGCAATTACAATTTTAGAAGAAACCGTTTAGAGGACAACCAATTTCACTGCAAGCATCTGGGAATCCAGCAGCTTAACATGGCTCTAGCTGGAATGACATCTCTAAAATTGTATCTCTGCTGCTGTGTGACTCCTGGTGTTTATAATCTGGTGGCAGACGCCATATGACTCAGTGCCTACTGTGTGGGGTCCCCTGGGGTGTGTGCACGAGGGCAGGAAGCCAGCCCTGGAGTGCGGTCCTCCCAGGGACGGGAGTGCAGGGAGGAAGTTCCTTCACCACAGCTGGGATGATGAGCGGCTAAGCTCAGCCCATGAGGCGGACTGTCCATTGTGTCTCTTTTGAAACAATAGTCCTCATTTCTCTCTTTCTAAAGAAAGAATCGTTTCTCTGGCGAATGGATTTTCTCTGCAAAGCTGACCTCAAGAAATGGCAAATAAGCAGCCCTGAAGTAAATTCCGATGGTTTAATTAAAGCAAATACAATAGGCAATTCTAGTACACTGTCAGTCTCAGTAGAATTGTCGTTTTCCGACTGGCAGTGCAGATCACGTGTGAGGGTTCAGGAATAACGTAAAGGAAAGAGTTCCTCTAACTGCAGCTTTCTGTTGATTTGGATGCAAGGACTGGGTTAGTTTTGTTTGCCTTTAAAATCTGGGCTTTTTTGCATGGCTGGGGGTGCGGGGCGGGGATCGTTCAGATATCACCAGAGCTGAGAACAGCAGCAAGTACTCCGGCATCTGTGAAGTTGGCTGTTCCTCCAATTCATATACATTAAATCTTTCCCACATTGATATGTGTTATGATCTTGGGTGACTGCTTGGGTCCTTAGTCCTAACATATTCTTGGTTTCAGAATTTAACAAAATTTACAATTAAAAATATAATCAAACTTAAATACTTTGTGGCCTGTATCTTCCTGATGCTCCGTTTATGACAGAGAACACGCAAGTGTCAGCCCCGTTGAGACCCCTTCGTGGGTGACGCTGGTGGATGGCTTGCTCGTGTCCCAGCGCCTGTCTCGGGCAGACGGCAAACTGCTGGTCTGCCTCCAGTGTGAGATGCCGCTCGCCTGTGGGCCCGAGGCTGGAGGGGTTCCTTGGCTCTCGTGACGGGGAGCAGATCTTGGATGAGGGGTGGGGGTGGTTTGTTGTTGTTTTGGCATATTCACCAGCCTAGTTCACCTCTTGTTTATGGATTTAGAAAGTGCGTCTGAAAATGACAGGGTTTCCATTGAGCAGTTCAGGAAACCTGGTAACGAGGTGGACGTGATAGGACTTAGTTCATAAAAGCCGTGACGTGGTGCAGTGGGAGGGAAAGTAAATGGAATCCCAACAGGTGTGTCCCCTACCTTCCCCGGTGTTGGGGAGCGCCCGGGGATCAGAGCACTCTCCTCCTCTTTCGCAGAAATCTGCCTCTTCTATGGGAGGGCGTGGCTGTTGTACATTTAGAGGTAAAGCGTTTCTTTGTCTTTTTTAAAGGGAAGAAGTAAGCTATAATGCTGACTATGAATGTTTGCTCTGGGAGCAGATTTTGATGGCAGGAAAGACTTAGGTAAACAGGGGGTGGCGGGGGCGGGCACGGAAGAGAGAAGAAAGAAATGGTTTGGGGCGCAGGGAACATAACCTCTGGAGCTGGGTGCCATCACCTCCAGCTCCAAAGAGGCTGTGCGCTGAAGCGGAGGTGGGGGGGTGGGTTGTTTGAAACTCAGCTTCCAGTGAACTGATGATACACGTGATCAGGAGTGGCCTCTCTGAAGGGGTGACATTTCCATTCAGCCGGAAGGAAGAGAAGCAAGAAGTGCTTCCAAGAGCAGGAGGGGAAGTGCATTTCAGGCAGAGATGCCAGCCTGTGCAAAGGTTATAGTCGGGAAAAACTCCGTTTGCCCAGAGTTTGGCTGGGGAAGGGAGCACGAGATGCATCATTGAGGCAGGTGCTGGTCACAGGGGGCTTGCATTTTACTGTGTTCGGTGAGTGGTTTTAAACAGAGGAACAACTTGGTCTGAATATGTTTTGATAGATAACGCCTACTATCTGAGAGAGGTCAAGTGAAGGCTCCCTTTTAGAGACGGCGATTTTGCAACGCTTAGATCATCGTATTTGCGGTCTAGATACGGGAACCTGGGCGTTGTCTACAGAAAGACGGAATTGAATGCCACGGGAGTGGGTGGGAGCATATGGACAAGAGGAGTGATATCAGGAAGACGTGGTCACAGAAGCCCAGAGAGCAGGCAGTTTCAAGAGAGAAATGTCTCCCTGAAAGCAGCTGTGAGAGCTCAAGTGACAGGGGCCTCCGGCGTAACCCAGCAGCACGGAGACTGCGAGCAGCCTGGCGTGGAGCGGTTTCGGTGCTGTGGGGAGACAGCAGCCGGGTTGCAGTGGGTTGCAAATCGCCCTTAGACGTGAGGGTAATTTTCCAAGAATTCTACTTAGGGAACAGAGAAGGTTTGCTAGCTAGGAAAGGTTTAAAGTAAAGAGAATTTCTTTTTTTTTTTTTTCGTTCTTGTGTTATGGCAAATGTGTGTGCTACTGGGAATGACTGGGTGCAGAGGAGTGTCTTGTAAAGCGGGAGAGAGGAGATACTAAGAAATGGAAAGTTGAGTGAGTACATGAGACAGGTGCTTCTGTTCCCATAGAGCTCATTCCTGCTGGGCCAGGCAGGGAAGGTCTTCTTTGGGTATTTCAGACATCCCGGACTCCCCAGGAGAGACAGAGGAAGGTTGGAGCTATCCCTCCAATGAGCTGTCTTCCGTCCACATTGAGGAGCCTCTGTAGCGACCCCCCGGTCCCCGAGCCACCTGCTTTCATGTTGGGGCTGAGCCCACACCGAGGTTGGGCTTGAAAATCCAGAGGCTTCTGTTGACATCCTCAATGAAAGTGAAACAGGCAGGGTTACTGTGCCCTGTCTGCTGTCTTCCAGATCAACGTGACCCTGGTGGGTAACTCGGAGGCAAGACAAAGTCCAAGCCTAACAGAAACCCGGGGGTGACACCGCATACTCTCCATGCACTGCCCATTCTCTCCAGTGCTCTGGGGCACAAAAGACCCTTGCCAGTGGGGCAGGTCTCGCTGCAGGATGAACTGCATGAGAGAAGATAGAAAGGGACTGTCATTGGGACTGATCGGTGGCGTGTGTTGGCAAGATGGCATGTGTTTTCTGGACGGTGTGTGGAGAAATTTTGGGGAGCACTTCTCTTGTCACTAGAGGACAAAGGGGGGGGAATGCTCGTGTTACTTATTTAGTATAGTTTGCAGGCTCTTCATGCGTCAGTGTGAGTGAAGTCCACTTAACGGACCCAAATTAATTCGCTTTTGTATGTGGGTGTTGTCATTGGAATATCCCTTCAACACTGCCTAAACTGTTCTTTCTTTTAACAGATGTAATTTTTTCTTTAATGTTGAAAACACTCTTTAGTATTCAATAGCGTGTAATAGTCTGCTACATAATAAGAAAATTCAGTTCTGTGTGTGTGGATACAATTTTTTGGAAGTCTTCTTTATGTGTTTTATAAATGGAGTTAAATGGTTTAAAAACACCCTGTTTCATAACTGTTCAATAATATGACTATTTATAATTTCGAATACAAGTAAGACCCGTCTCATAGAGTCACTAAGTGTAGCATTAAATAAATCAAGGTACGTTCCATAGGTTTACTTATATCCAAATGTCATTCTGAATGTTCAAACTCATTTGCTCTGGCAGACTTTCATAATCTAAAACGTGGTGACATCCCGTGTGACATTGAATTTGGAGGATGTCCACTTGCAAGGACATGCCATGGCTCCATGTTTTGCCGTGGCCGGGGGAGGAGAGCCTGACCGAGAACTATATAATCCTCTTCTTCTTCCAACAAGCGTAGAGGGAAAATACCACGTGGAAAATGGTGTCTTCGGCAGAAAACTCCCACTTGCACAATAAGTACTCTGAACAGCGAGAGGATATAAGCTGCTCATGGTTAGCCGGCGAAGCAGGCAACTGGAATATTTCAAAGCATAGTGATACAGCCATGGGCACTTTCTGGTAAGTGCAGGCAATATTCCAGGCCTGAGAGAATGAACCATCTACGGAGGCTCTGCTTTTGACAGAACATCTTGAGTGAATTTATTTCTTCCTCTTCAGGACAGTCTTCTTTATCTTTCCTATCATATCTTCATCAGCCCCTGCTGCCCTGTTCTCACACTGTACGCTTGAATTTACCTTTTCTGAAACAACTGCTTCCTGATTGCATCCCCTACTGACACTTGGCACCGTCTGAATTTTCACCAGCTGAGACTTTGGTGATCCGTCTCTGCCCCTACCGGGCTCTGACCGTGGTCATCTTTGACCTTTGGTATTCTCAGGGATTGTATTAATATTTGGCTGACAACTTCCCTGCCTCTCTACAGATCACAAGTTTTGACACACTAACAACAAAGTGCCGTTTTGTGAACTCATGAGCGACTCAGTGTAAACCTGTGTACTTGGGCTTCTTACAACGGAATGCACCTTGCAGCCGGTCTAATGACTGTCATAATGTCAGAGCGGGAGGTACCCGAAGCAAGCTGTGGGGAGGTCTGGGCAGCTTTCCTGGCTCTGTTTCTGAACTGATATGACATGTAAAAAACAACAACAAAAAACGTAACGCCTCCCCTACCATCTCACTGAATTTTTCACAAGGCCAAAAAGTAGATTAACAGTATAGGAGCTGGTTGATTTAAATACACTATTAAATTCTTACAATGAAATCTGGGAGGTGGTTGTAATGCCAGGTAAGAGAATTCGATCTGAGAAAGTCCAAGTGACGTCATATATGAAATAAGCAGACATGGACTGTCTGGGGTGCAAACCCTGTTTCCTTGCCTTTAATGCTCATGCTCTTCCACTCGGCTTGAATGGCTCTGGCTGTGAAAAGATGATTCATCAAAGTGTTTTTAGGGGGGAAAAAAAAAGTTATGCATTATACAAATTCTGGAGTATAGCCATAGATGTTGTCATCCTTCTTTGAATCGAGGCTGTCACATACCAGAGAAAATAACCAACAGATGAATCGTTCACTCTGAACAGCTGACATGCTTAACCATATGAGCTACTTCCTTTCTGAGTGAAAGCATTTTCTTTTTTAATCATCTGTGTTCACATCCCTGTCTTTGGCAACACAGCTTCTCCCCTGGGATCTTTGGCTGTAGCCCCTCGTGGGAGCAGAAGTCCTTTTGACCCCTTGAGCCTGCCCACAGATCCACAGTGCTGTGGACAGAGCGAAGCACTTAACAGTTTTAGGTGACAGTTCTCTGCCAATCAAGGTAATCTAGCTGTCGGGGCTGTTTGCTCTCAGAATTCAGTGGAATGCATCGGCTTAGGTTTTGTTTTTGTTGTGTCACAAAAAGAACACTAAGAACTTTGGGAGGCCCTAAAACAGTCATTCAGATCTTTTTTCGTATTTATATTGCATCCTGAGTGTTCTGAAAATGTGTTAGGTTGCATTTTTTGTTACATTTTGGCTGTCATTCTGCTTGCTCCGTGTTATGTTTATTGCTGTTCATTCAGATTATAGTTTCACAGTAAAGTGCACCACACGGAGCGTGTGTAGACATTGAAAGAAGGAGACTTTTTCTTCATTGGCTTTCTGACATTGTCAGAAAAAATTCTCATTTGGTATATCCTCTTTCGAATGTGCAGAGAAATGAATAAAGATGACCTTTTAGCACAGAATTATGAATGCTATTAAGAGTTTATCAGTGGCTGCACTGTCAAGAAACACCTGCCTGTTTTACGGCAATAGAGAGCCGCTAGCTGTCAGCTTAGGCTTGATGAGAGCACTCTGCTTACTACTTCATTTTGCAGGAAGGGAGAACAGCTGTAGCTTCCAGGGCTCCATATAAAACACTGATTTCATTGGGACATTTATTAGCTAGTGATGACAAAATTGCAAGCCTTCAGGCTGCATATTTCTTTCTCTTTTTGTCTCTTTTGCAATTAGATGAGAAGAGTGGAAACATAATTATTACCACTTTCCAGGCCGCTTCATCTTCTGGAATTTCACTGAAGACTTGCCTACTATATTTTCATGCGGTCAAGTTCTGTAGCAGTCAGAGGTGGGCGGTAGAAGGGAGCTGTGTGGACATACGGCATGGACCATCTATGTTCCAGAGCTGTTGAGCTGTCCTGGATGTATGAGGACTCCACCTAGATGCGCCTTGCCCAGTTCATGTTCACAGGTGACAAAGCAGTCATGGAAGCCGCAGTGTTCACGGGCCGGTCCTAGCTGATGCGATGGCAGGTGTTCTCTGGAACAGTATTATTTCCAGCTGCTGTACTGCAAATAGAGGAATGAGAAAAGGCATTTTTTAAACTACAAGGGCAGGAGGAATCTAGCAAGAAACCGTGAGGCCTTTCTGGAGTGATTGTTCAGCGATTCACAAAGAAGTCCCTCACTCAGAGCAGAGAGCATTCTCACGCGAGCGTTAGCAAATCCCTCTGTAAAGGGCCAGATACTAAAAGATAGGCTTTGTAGGCCATACAGCCTCTGTTGCAAATATTTAACATCCTTACTGCAGCATGAAAGCAGCCGCAGACAATTCATAAACAAAATGAATGTATCTTCAGCAATTAGCAGACTTCCGGTTTATGTTAACACTTTCTATAAATGTAAGACTGTTTATGCGGTGTTGGAGTGGAGAAAACAATGCCTGGCTAATACTCTAGTCCCCTGAGCATTTTGGGTGAAGATCTGGCAGTATCGGGCCACGTCCTAAAGCGTCAGTGACCTGGGTCCTTCAAACAATGACAATTACAAGCATTTTTTAAATCTCTATTTATACCACATGTATTGATGTGCAATTACTTCCTAAATGACTTTCCTACCTTTAGTCCCTCTGTCTTCCTGAGGTTTAAATTTTATGTCCAGGGTTTGAGAACTGTTCTTGACATATCACTCCCCTGCTTTAAACTTTATATCCACAGAATAAAATCGTTTCTTCAGCTGCCCTTCAAAGACTTCTGCAACCTGAACCCAATCTGCCTTTCCAGTTTTATCTTTAATTTCCCCCTGTATCTTAAGTTCTTGCCATAAAATGATTTTTTTTTGCCACTTCCCTGAGCATAACCTGGCCTCTCCACCTCTAGGCTGTTAGCAAGCTGACCGCTCTGTGCCTTGGGCTCGATGTACCTTTTGAAAAGTTGACCTGTATCTTAGTCTTCAAGGAAGGTAACGATACCACAGTGTCACGTGTAATTATAACTAATTGCTAAAAAAATATTAGGAACATTATCTTTTCTTTGAAAATATGTACAATTTTTAGGCTTCTATGTAACAAACTGGAAAGCTCCAAATTATAGCAATTTCGAGTGTCAAATCTGGCCCATTGAGCTCAGAAGGTATAATAAGGAAATCATACCGATTTTAGCAAATTGCAGTTTTTATCTATTAACACTTTCTCAGTGTGAAACCACCCCCTTGGGAGGACTATTAGCTCCCCTCCATAAGTTATTCAGACTGTGCAGTGATGCAGCATTACCGGTGTTTGTGGTTTAAATAATACCAATGACAATGATGATATCTAAGATGAAGCCGCATTGAGTGGCAGTAACAAAGACCGAGGAACATGTAGGCCTGTGATGAAATAACACCCATTTCTGCAAAATTCTGGGTTAATGTTGGAA
This sequence comes from Phataginus tricuspis, assembly GCA_029783875.1. Taxonomy (NCBI): domain Eukaryota; kingdom Metazoa; phylum Chordata; class Mammalia; order Pholidota; family Manidae; genus Phataginus; species Phataginus tricuspis. Next base: position 20,746,863 of record JAQQAC010021848.1, on the reverse strand, counting down.
TCCTTTTCTCCTCTCTGTTCCTAAATAGTCTTCACATGCAAATTAAGTAATCGCAAAAGACAAAATCCTAGCATAACACTCCAGGGCCTCTTATAATATCCCTCCCTACTTAGCTAATGTAATTTTGAATTTTAAATCCACATATCACTCACTAAAGTCACTAAAATCCTTATTTTACTAGTAATGTGTTTCTCTGTGGGACATTCCTGCCCATAAAAGTAACGTGTAATCCATGGGACAGCTTAGCAGATAGTAGGCCCCACGGTGTGCCTCCTTCTTCCTCTTAGAAGTTCCTGGTAAAAACAGCATCTATTTCATAGTTGCTTTAAGTATAACATGAGAACTCAGACACAGGGATTGGAATAATATGTGAATACCATCTAGGATAGACTCAAGATAATATATCTAGAAATGCAATGTAATAGCTATAATAAAACAATAAAATAGTTCTCCCTATTTCCACATCAATTCCAATCAAGACAACAGCTCCCGTAAAGTTAAGTTTACTTTAGTGTTTTAAAACCCAGCTCCTTGGCCTGTGCACCTTCCTTCCTAGAAGACCCTGGTAGCTTTGCTGACAGGGAACATGTTGCTTTGACTCTCAGGGTCTTGGAAATATTCTTTAAGAAATTCTCCCATCCCTCTGCAGCCAACGAGTCCCCATGAAAGGCAGAGGGGGCAGCAACTCTATGGAACTTGGAAGTGACTGTTACCAGCCTCTATCATTTTGCTGGCCAGATGTGATGTAGAGGTGAGAAAAAAACTTTTTTGTGGTTGTCCAGACAAACCAAGGAGGTATATTGTACAATATTCCAACCTGCCAAATGGGAGAAATCAAGGGCATAATTTGGAAAGAGGATGGTGAAACAAAGCGAAGGATGAGCTGTTCAGCAAGTGTGTTAATAAACATGTAGTCACTGGGGAGAACAGCTGAGAGAGGAGTGGGAAGGATGGGGGGCTGAAACATGGTGGGCACCTGAAATGGGGGACCAGGTGGCTGGTGTGATGCCCAGGGAAGTTTAAATATCCATTTATCCTCTTACACATCTTTTCTGACTCTCTGTGTCCAGAATGGTGGGATATCAGGGCCACAAGCTCTTGTCCCATGACACAGTACAGTCGGTCCAGCTTGTGTCTGTGTTTACCTTTTGGCCAATCAATCAGCTGCTAGGATGGGAGGTGAACTATGTTAAAAAGATTGCCACGGACCTCTTCTGTGTGAGGGTGGTAATTTTGGCGAAAGGGAATTATTGTAAGTATACACTTCAAAATATGTCTATGCACTTAGGATAGTGACTCGCACATAGAAATGATTAATGAAACTCCTTGATTTCTAGCAACTTCCTTCATTTTGGAAATGCATGTTACTTAACTAGTAGTTTCATTCTAGTCTTTCATATATATACATATATATATATTTATCACATTCTTCCTACAGCTTTCAGTTTAGCTTCTTAAGCACATATACATGTAGAGCCATCTTCAAGGGCTTCTGGTTTTAAAAGATAAGAAAGATATGGATGCTTCCTTTAAGAAGTGGTACGAAACAAATTCACAAGAAAGTACGATGGATACAATGGTAAGGACTATAGGAAGATGGTATGTTGTAGTTCAGCAGAGCAAAGAAAATCACATCTATTTGGTAACAATCAGAAAGGCTTAAGATGGCTTAGGTGACAAAATAAAATTAAAAACCACTGGGAGAGAGAAAGCATTAGATGGAAGGAACTGCTTAAATAAGGACGTGGAGATATGGAAAGCTGTGGAAGTAGTAATTTAGTAAGAGATACAGATTCACTAGATCATATGAAAGGAAATGTTGGAAAATGATTTGGGTGCAAAGTGTGGTAAGTCACTTGTCCAAAGCTTGACAGGTCTTGAAATTGAAATAGGGTCTTAAATTTTATATACGTCTGTCTGACTTTATTTTGACCTGAAAATGGTGAAAAGATGACCCCTCGTGGAGGGAGGAGTCGCGGAACGTCAGCACGAACCTGCTCGGGCTAGGGTTTTGCAGCCCCAGCTAAGGCAGTGAACAAGGATAGAAGACACATGTCAGCGGTAATCGACAGACACAACACGTGACATTATTGATAAACAGTAACTGCTGATAGCAGGTGGCAGGGGCCCCATGGAATGTCATCTTCAAGAAACTTCAAATAGCTTATTTCTACCTCAGCTTCTTGGATGGAGATTTTTGTCTCATTCTGTTGTAATATCACTTCCATGCCCATTAAATAGAATATAGAAAACAAAGATCCTTCAAAGTGCATTTTAAGAGAAATATAAAGGAAAACGTGGAACAAGGATTTGAATGTCAGAACATCTGCAGGTGGACTCCCTCCCAGAAGGAGTTGAAGGATGCCCTCAGCCTCTTAGAGAAAACCTGCTAAGGTTTGACATTCCATAGAAAAGAGAGTCTTTCATCTCGGGTCTAGGAAAATTAACCCTGTTGATGAAAAGGAATCTTTCCAGGTATCATTATACCACTCGGATTGTTCTTTGGTTGAATGCAAAGTAAACATCTCAGACTTCTTAAGTGAAGGTAGTGCAAACTAAAACACGAGAGGTGGTGTAAACAGTTAAGGCATGACTATTCTAGAGCAGCTTCTGATACTGGTGGAGGGGTTCCTTTGACTTGCCCGACAGAAGTGGGCAAAAAGGGCGCTTCAGATTTGAGACTGGGAATGTGAAGATACTGTTTTTTCTTTTGGAAGTTACCCCACAACCTAGAAGAAAACCAGAAATAGAAATAAAATCTATCTCCTGTGCAGTAAAAGATAGCTGAGACGGGGTGTAAACTTGGAAGAGATGCTTGAAGGTGGGATGTCCAGTGAGGGAGAGTGGAAACTAGAAGAGGAAATGTTTTCACTGCAGACCTCAGAGCCCTGGGTAACCTGCCTTGACTACAAAATCACCATCTCTTGTTTATGAAGAGAGGCGAGAGAGACTGGTAGCTCCTTCCTATATAGATCTGAAAAAAATCTGGTCTGGAAAATAAAACTTCTTTAAAATATGAGTACTAACCAAAGAACAGTTGGTACCACATCTAAATAATGATACTATAAAACAAAGAAGCAGATGACAAGGAAAAAAAAACAAGTAACAAATAAGGCATGATCATAAGAATATTGTTGTCATAGAATAAATGATAATTGATTATTGTGAGCAAATGTATTGGGATTTTTAAAAATTTTGAAACCACTGTCGATATAGAATAATACAAAGAAAAAATAGCTCAAGGAGAACATGGTAAAACAATGGAAGATAGACTATAGATTCATTATTTGTGGGGAAAAATGAAAGAAAAATGAATTATTAAAATGAACTTCTAGAGAAGTCTCTGCTAGAACATATTGACGGGCATGGAGAACAGTATTGAAAACAAGCTCTGGAGATAATTTTGGATGCAGATTGTAGGTAAAGGTAAAAATCATGTCTCCAGAAGACAACTGAAATAATGAACCAACTCATGTTCAAACATACAATTGCAGAACATCTTCCGGAGATTAAATTAGACATGAAAGATCGGTGCATTATTTTAAAGTTACAAAATCAACAGAAACTTATTTTAAAGTGATAGTGGTTGAATGGGATAAAGAGTTATACGAGCTAAATCATGTCCTAGCCATAAAAACCATATGCACAGCGAATATACCAGGAAAATAGTTGCTGATTATATACAGCTGTGTTATCTAAAAAGGAGCCATAGTCATATGTGGCAATTTCGATTTCCATTAAAATAAATGTAAATTTAAATTTCATATCTTAAGTCATGCTGGCCACATCTCAGGCAGCCACATGTGACTAGTGCGTATCCTATGGGACAGTACGAACAGAGAACGGATCTATAATCATAGAATCGCAGAACCATGCGTGCGACAACACGGATAAGCCTTGAGGATATCATGCTAAGTGAAGTAAGCTGGTCACAAAAGGCCAAATACTGGATGATGCCATTTCTATGAGATGTAATCAGATTCACAGAGACAGAAAGTAGACGGATGGTTGCCAGGGTCCGGGGAGGAGGAGCTATTGTTTAATGGGCCCAAAGCTTCAGATTTGCAAAAGGCAGAGGACCGAAGATGGGTGGCGGTGATGACGGTAGAACAGCGTGAATAACGAATGGCACTGAATTCTACACTTAAATGGTAAGACTGTCACTTTATTATGCATACTTGAATATATTTTTTTAAATGCATAAGAAAAGCTCAAAATTAAGAAACGAGTTTAATCTGTAGATTGAAATTCCTTAGCATGTTAAGGAAAAACACAGAGCCTCATAAGCTGTACATGTTTGTAAAGTTAGTGGGTTTCAAATAATTCTGGGGGTATCCAGGCAACCAACAGTAAGTTGTCTATTAAGGGAAATACATCAGGCTGGCCTCAGACTTCTCATCTGCACTGTTCAATTTTCAAATACAGATTAGGAATGTCTACAAAGTGCTGAAAGAGGGTATATGACCCAGCAATTTGACCCATAACCCAAATGGTAGTTTCAATGCAGTTAGTCAATAAACCTTCCAACAGAAAGAAGTTGGAGAGCATTGCTCCATTTCATCTTAAAATCCAGTTGACTACAAATGAATGTGTTCCCTTTCTGCTACCTCAGTCGCTCGGTGGCTGGGGATCTGTCTTGTTCTCGTCTATAGATTTTCTGCTTGTTCCTCTGTTAATTCTGGTTCCAGTCTCTGAATCTTGTTATCTCCAAAACCAGATTTTCTGACCTCTTAAAAATGAGCTCGCCACCTTTTTGAGTTTCTGCGTTTTGCATTTCATTTCGTAAACATCACACCCTTTTCTGTAGGATACTAATAATTGTTTGCATGACTCTGGACCCTTATTACCTCACATTTGGCTTCAATACTTAATTTCAGGTCTTACTCCCTGTCAATTCCTAGACTATCCTTAAGACTTGCTTCTGTCCTTTTTCTCAACTTCAGCTCTTAGTCCCTGCCTGCCAAGGTCTAGTCTCTCCTGGTTAGGCCTGTGCCAGGCCTAATACTGTCCTGTCTGAAACTCATTTCATCTGATTCCCAGTGGAGTATCAGACAGCAGTGTTCTAAATATGTTTGGGTAAAGATGATCACCATTACTGTGAAGCTCTATCTCCACTTCCCTAAGTGTGTAGTTTACATTGTTTTAAAAGGAAAATGTTAGTATTAGCATTATTACAAGCCAGATCAGTGCCTCATAGAGATGGTTTCTTATAGATGAATAACACAGCATTAAATCACTGCCTACAGGTCTCAGCTTCACTAAAGAATTTTATGTGAATTTGTGAATATACATTTTTTAATATTTGAAGTTGGTTTTATGGGTGTATTTCAAAGGTGGTTGAGCCCAGAAATTTGTCTGGAGTGGGGGGGCATAGCATTGATGACATTGCTGTATTTGACATATGATATTAGCCAATAAACTTTCAATGGAGAGAAGTTAGAGAATTTCTGATTCAAACTGACAGTGGGATGTAAGTGATAGTATGACATAGGACACGAAGTTCAGACTACATGAAGAGGAGGGACGTAACCTGTAGCCATGGAGACAGATGTGGTGAGGCAGCACTAGAATGCTGTTTTTAAAGACTAAGTAAAAAATCTGGGCACCTGAGTCATGGGAGGAGACCTTTCGATGGGTGCCTCTGAGGATGTTTGTGCTATAATGTCTGTACGATTCTTTGGGCACACAGAGGTGGCTTACCCTTCCTGATAAGGGCTGGCACTTCTGAGCTGGCAGGTGCTGCCGACCCTCATCCGCCTCACGCTGGATGGAGCCCAGGGTGTTTCTCCATCCTCTCTCCTCTGCCAGGTCAGACTCGCACAGCAGGCGGATGCTTCTCCAGGCTTACCTGGCTCCTGTGCTGTCTTTTCTCCTCATACAGTCTCCGCACATTTGATCTTGTCTTGGTGTCTGCTTCTTGGAGGGCTGGGCAACTACACAGAAGTATAAGAAAAGAAATAATTGAGAAAAAAAATCTCAAAAGAAAAAACAAAAACTTAGGAAGATTAGACTAAGCTGTTGGAATCACCATCTTCTAGTAGCTCCCAAAAGGAGAAAAGAGGTAAAGGCAGAGGAAAGGTTGGAAGAGCCATAAAAAAGTAACACACAAAGAAATAATAAAGTGATCGTGAAACAAAAGTAGAGAGAAAGATGTTAAACAAAACACATGGGATGTCAGTGAAGAGAAGAGGGAGTAAAAACAAAACACAGAAGTCACAAAAGCTGGCCTCCTACAACGAATCCGGTTCTGCAGAACCGGCAAGGAGTGATTCGGGCGAGGACGTGGGTCTGTGGGTAAGGCTCCTCTTCAGGAACGGAATCGTAGACCCGCCCCAGGACTTGGTGTGGCTTTTCCGGGTGCGGCACCGGTTTATCTCCAACCTAGAGGCGTCCAGACCTGAGTTCCATGTGATAAAACACCTGAGGTTGAAGCTCTTAGGTTGCACGTGGATAATTTTTGTGAGGAGGAATCTGAATAGTTGAGCGGTTTTATCGTTCTTGGTTGCTCCCTGGGGACGGTGAAGGCTGTGCGCATCCCCTGCAGGCTTGCGCTGTTGATGTTGTGTCTCCTTGACTAAGTTCATGTGCGTGCGCTTAGCCTTGGCTTCCTCGTAGTAAGAGAGTAATATCGGGATGTGTTGGCGGCCTATTCGTGGTGGCAGCGGTAACCTGAGTGTGAGAAAATCCTAAATAGGTGATGAATCCACTTACGGTCTTGTGTGTTGATTTGAGAAATTAACATTCTTAGAGTTACAATTGGAAATGAGCTTTAGAAGAAAGAATCCTTTAAGTCATGCACTAAATTTTCTGTAGGGTTTGTATAGCTTTGAAAGGCTTAAGTATACACTCATAGTTTTGGTTTTGAGAGCTTTTTAGGCATTAATTAACGAAACAGTATTTCAAATAAAACTCTGTCTAGCAGCAAATAGCACATTTTTGATACTGTTAATGTTTTAATAACGTATTAGGGAATAATAGGTGAAGCAAAGACTTTTCTATCAACAATACCAATAAAGCTATTGCCCCTTGAGGGTCCATCTTTAAAGGTGTGACTGTGCCTGACATTTAAATTGGGGCTTGTCTTAATCTGCTTGAGGAATCGTATTGAGAAGAAAAGGACAATGCCTTTTAAATTGACCGTTGCTTGCTTTTCAATGGAAGAGAAATCCTAATAACAAACTTTTTTGTTGATCTCAAGTTGCATCAAAGTAATAAATTTGTGCTAATGATAAAATAAAAAATCACTTGGACTGTTCTTTTACTAATTAGCCCCACAAAGGGCTATTGAAGTTTTTTTTCTTCTTTCTGTATATTTGTGGTAGGGGAGTCCAGGAATGTTAAGAGAGGCTCTCATATCCGCTCTACTGCGGTGTAGATTTCCACTAGAGGGCGCAAATGATGTGCCACCGAGAACCCGTATGGAGGTACATTCCTAAGATCATTTTGTGTCATATTAGTTTTCTTCTCTGTCCCTCTTGGGAGCTAGAGCCCAGCTCTCTATTCTCAAAAGTAAATCTTGCCTTCAGGTAACAGATTTCCATAGTTCTCTTTGGAAAGAACTCTCCTTACCAAGTACCAAGTGGTATTTGTTAGGGGGTAGAAGGAAAAGGTGAGAGATTTTTCAAGACTTAGGAAAGAATTACTTAAAAAAATGAAATACGTTCATTTGGTTTTCATAGGAAACAAAATCCTTATGAAATCAGTTATAAAGAAAGGAAGCAGTACTTAATTTATCCTGCACAGTAAATGTGAATACAGGTGTGATTTTAAATCCAAAGTGACGGAAGAGTAGTTACAGTTCCTATTCACCCGTAACCACAGTGCTTTCACGTCCGGCCCAGTCATTTTTGCATCAGCTAAGGAAGGGAGGAGAAGTACATGTTGCTTTTGTGGCACCATATAAATGAGTGGCAATTTCTGAGAGCAAATAATTCAGATCCTTTTTTTCTTTATTCCGTGTGTAGCTTAGCAGATATGCAAGTGAGACCCTAGACATGTCAAAAGTTTATGAGAAAAAGCAATGCTGATTGTTTTCCATGGTGGGGGTGGGTGGAGTGGATATGCACGAAAATGTTGGGACCATGCATCCATTTACACTGTAATCTACAGGGTCTTTGAAAAGGTCAGACACTTGGTGCATTCAGATCAAGAGCCGTGAGATGGTAGCTACAGACATAATTGAGACAAGGATGTGTACAAATCGTTAACGCAGCTAAGAAATGAACGAAGCTCTGAAAACTTGTTTATGTACTTTGTGCTGAAGAACAGGCACGTGGAAACTCTCATATTAGGCATGAGGGGTTCACCCTCTACCCCCAAATGTGGGACCACAATGTATGAAGACATAGAAATTAATGGTAAGATGTGTCATATCTAGGATGATGGAGAGAGAAGCCAACAAAAACTGACAAAATTAGAGCAGAACTGACGTGAGAAGAGGTTACACCAAGAATCTGCCCCTGGATACAGAGTGGATTTGTTCCTTTGAGAGCCATGGCTTTGCTCATGCAAAATTCAGCCCATGAGGCTAACTTGCCCATCAGACTTGCGTACAGGAATTCCGTGGCGTCTGAGTGCTTGTGTGTGTAACAGAGTTCTTCAGAAGCCCACCCTCAGAGGACATAGGCTTGTTGCTCTGAGGATAAGCTGCTGACTCTGAAAGTAAACCTTATAGGAGTTCCAGACTTTTTTTTTGAGCAATTGCAGTGTCATTAGAATAAGTTTATTTTCTCCTGGAGTGATTATTTTGAAGGGGCCAATACTCATTTAAGGGGATAGTTTCTTGATGTATTTGCTGAGCGAAAACCCTCCAAAATCGTACTCAAATACCCTCATAAAAATAAAATGAGTATGCAAATCACCCAGGTTTAAGTATGCTTTAAGTGAGGTGAATCTGCCTTATTTAACTTCTGCATTTCTAACTTTTATCAAGTATCTCCTGTCGCTGTTGTTTTTTTCATCTGAATTCCCTGGTCAGCTCTAGGCGCCATTTGAATGACAAACGTAGCCGTCATATAATGGTTTTTTAAAGACTGTAATTATGTTGTCTTTGAACCGCAGCCACATATGTCTTTCTGTGATTATGTCCTTTTCTGTATAATTTGGGAGTGTTTCAGCTATGAATTTTTTCCTACGAGTGTGGTGTTTTCTCAGCTCTCATTCTATCTGAACTCTGCAGTGTCCAGGGCTTACCCAAATTCCCCTTTTCCCTCATTCCTCCAATCAGCAAGCTCTGCTGTGTCTACCCCACAACCCCAACAGCTCCCCCAACTCCACTGCTCTCTGCCTCCACCTCCACCACCTCTGTCCACACTGCTGTCTTTCTCCTGCCTTACATCTTGCAATAGCCTTCTTAGTCCCCATCCTGCTTCCACCCCAGTCTCCTACAAACCCTTGTCCTTGTCCATAAGCAACCTACTGCCCGGTGCTCTTAACAGGTAGATAGGACATGTTACTCTTCTGCATAAAATCTTCCAGTGTCTTCTCATTGCACTTGGAAATTCCCAGCTTAGGACCTTGCTCAGCACCTCTTACTCCAGTCTGATCTCAAGCCATTCTCCAATGAGCTGCTCACAGGGACTCGAGCTACACTCTTCTCCCAGCCCTGCGCTTGGCCCAGGTTGCTCTGCCTGAAGTGCCCTGCCCTGAACCTCTCAGGGTCGCCTCTGTCTATCTTACACATGCCAGATGAAATGCTATCATTTCAGAAAGCCCACTCCAAGCTCTCGTTAATCCAAGTTAGCCCCCTACTCACTCTCCATTCTATCACCAGACTTGAATTCTCTGGAGTATTATTACTTATTACTTTCTGATATTTTTCTTCTGCACGTGTGCATTTCTTGTTTATTGTACGTATCCCCCGACTAAAATATAAGGCCTATGGGGAGCAGAGACATGACACTTAACCTCTTACTCCCCACTGGCTGGAATGGTGCTGACGTACGGTACACATTAAGGAAGTATTTGTAGGACAAATGAATGGATGTCAAACATGAACTTCTTGAAAATCTTAGAGCTTTTCGGGATCCGATATCTCTGACCATCGACTCTGCGCACCTGGTCCCAGCTCCATTCTGTACTGGTGGCCTTCCTAAATATCAGTCCTTTGGAACACTGTTTACCATCATGTGATACATCCTAAAAGTCAGAGGAGTGTAAATCATTGGGTTTAAAATATGTCTACTTTGTATGACCTGGGCAAAGCAAATTAATATTTCTGAGTTTTATTTTCCATTATATAGAACAGGCGACTAACAGTGCCTATTTTCAGTGTTAACAGAGGCAATACTTATAAAATGTTTAGAATTATGCCTGTGATATAGTAGAAGAAAGTACATGTTACTTGAATGTTTTTTTTTAAATTAAGGCCTTTTTTTTAAGATCAATTTTAAATTCACAGCAAAATTGAGGAGACACTATAGAGATCTCTCACATACTCCCTGCACCCACGCATGCATAGCCTCCCCTGTTATCAACATCTCGCAGCAGAGTGCTGCATTTGTTACGACCGAGACAGCTGCACTGACTTATCGTCACCCCCCGAAGTCCACAGTGTATATATCACAGTTCACTTCTGGTGATGTGCATCCTATGGGCTGGACACATGTATAACCATTTGACATTTATCCATCATTATATCTTCCCAAGTATTTTCATTGTCCTATAAATCCTCTGTGCCCTGCCTATTCATCCCTCTCCTCTCCCTGGCAGCTTGTCTTCTTCCTGTCTCCATAGATATGCCTTTTCTGGAGCATCATATAGTTGGAATCATATAGTATGCAGCCTCTTCAGGTTGGTTTCACTCACTTACTAATATGTACCTGAACTTCCTCCATAACTTTTCATGGCTTGATAGTTAATATCTTTTTAGCACTGAATAATACACCATTGTCTGGATTAACCATAGTGTATCGATCCATTCATCTACTGAAGGACATTTTGGGTTACTTGCAAGTTTTGGCAATTATGAATGAAGCTGCCATAAATATCCATGTGCAGGTTTTTGTATAGATATAAATTTTCATCCCCTTTGGGTAAATACCAAGAAACACCCTATGTTACATTTTATCTTCAGTATCTCTGTGATAGTAATTCTCTATCATCTTTTCTACCAATATAGGCTATGGATTCTAGTATATTTATTGATAACACCACCGTCAGCTGCAAGTGTAGCAGATCTGGCAATCCGGAGACTTGAGATAGCATTAATTAACTGGGAGAACACTCTATCTTTCTGGGATTACATTTTTTTCCTCTGTAAAATGTGTGTGGTTGAATCACACTCATAAAACTATAAAAACCTTTATAAAACAAGGTTAGCAGGAAAAACATTTTTTCCAAACTTACACTGAACTCCAATTTTAAAAACATGCCAAAGTAAAGATTCTCTAGTTGAAAGACTTCATCCACAAACCAGGGTCTGCCTGGCCCCCCTCTTACCCTCCTTTATTACATCATGCAGCCCCCAGGCAAAACCCCAGGAACTGTGCTCTTATCTTTATTTTGTGGGTAGTTTTGATGGATATTACTTCAATATTTTATTTTTAATCACTAGCCACAATTTAATTTTTAATTCATTTTTTTATTGTTTATAAACTGCTACCTCGTCTTCTACCATAGTTTATAGTTACAGGCTGCGTGGCTGGTATGAATCTATTCTCTATGTGTGTCAGGTTCATGAATATTCATGGCACCACTCGTTTCTCTTTGGTTGACTTTTTGTTCCTATTGGTTGGAATATTGGATGATAATGGCTGTTCCCAAAAGTGTAGTTTCTAGTGAATGCTCTTTCAATGGAGAAATGTTGTGTATAATTTTTGCACACATGGTATGTATTTATTAAAATGTTGGACAATATTCACTCCCCATAAATGAATGTATCTACGGTATCTATGTCCTGCAAAAAAAATGAGAAAATGAATTCCTGTGTATACTGTCTTTACATGAAAAAAATCTGTGTGAATGATTCAGGAATGTGCTTCTGCTCAAAGCTTTTTAAAATTCTCATATTCAATGTCTTGTACTAAAAAGGATTCCCTTTTGGTTCAGAAAAGTTCTTGGCTTTGCAAGTCTTTACACATTTGAGATAGAAAACCACTGAACACTAATTTTGTATGTAAACTAATCATGGAGTAATCCTTTTAGAGCAATAAATCTTTTCATTTTTAACATAAAAATCACTCCCTAAGTTATTCGATTTGTTGGTTTGAGTTTGCATGTCTTCAGTTTTCTTAAAGCAAGGTGTACCTGAATATTAAATATGATCTACTTTTGCTTCTGACCTTAATTTCTTTCTTGTGATTAGTAGAAACTGTAGCTAACGTGTTACCGTCGCTCTACTGTTATTTTTAATGTAGTTCTAAATTTTAATTAAATTTTCCTTTGAAAATGTTTGCCCTCCAGTTCCGTCCAGTTCTATATCGTTCTAGCCCTTTCATGGGGATGGGCAAAAGTAGGAGGAAGCATCTCAGGTAGGAGACTTAGTACTTCCAGTCTCTCTTCACCTTTCATACGGCAAGTCTGTGTTCCATGTAAGCACCTATTTTTCCCCTTATTATTAAAGGTACAAATATCCTTACAGAGTATTCTTGGATGGGCCAGGTGGAAAGTTGGATGCTGAAATCTCTGGGTGGTCTTACAAGAACTCCCACTCCTCTAGCCCACCTGTGGCACTCCCAGTCTCACCCACCACCCCTGCTCTACACTGAGAGGGTCCCACCGTACCTTTGCCCTGTGTAAGGCAGTGCTCCTGTGTGTCACCTGGACTCTGCACTAGACGTAGTTCCATCAGAGTCCGTTACGTTCCTACTCACTCTCCCCCACACTCTCTCCCTTTTCTGGTGCTTTTCATCACATACATTCTTTGAGATACTAGATGTTTACTTACTTACCTGTTTGTCCCCCTTCCATCCACTGGAATGGACGTTCCACACAGATGCCTTTTTTATTCACTATCTCTAGTTCCTAGAATAATAAGCCCATGCTGGGAACTTAGTATCTGTATAAAGAATTAATTAATGAATAAGTAAGTTCCTTGTTGTCTACTGCTCTCCTTTGCCAATCTCCCTTTCCCCTTTATCCCCCTAGATAATGTTTTAAAAAGAGCTGTATATTAGTTAAGGTAATGGTAGCTGCTACAACAGATAACCCAGTAACTGGACATAATAATTTATTTCTATCAGTCATTCAAAAAGAGTCTAAGTGAGTGCTTATGGTCACCCAACAGCTCCCCTGCAAGCAGTGAGTTGGAAACCCAGGTCTCTCCGGCCATTCGGCTTTGCCTCCCGGGGCCCAGGCTCATGAGGTGGCTGTGTGACTGGACGGGGAGAAAGCATGTGACATACTTTGCCTCAGCTCACATTACTTTCACCAGAGCCTGGTGATGGCCCTCCCCCTCTGGGAGGCTGAGAAATGTAGGCGTGCCGACCCCAGAAGAAACAGGCTTGTCATTGGCCGGATTTGGGAAGGACGAGAGACTTACCTAAACTGTGTTATTCCAATGAATCGCAGGAGAAGTGATGCGAGGGGCCAGCCTCGTTCGGGCACCTGCTCTAACCCCTGCCTGTGCAGGTGTCCTCAGCAAATCTTTAGGCGATGCTCCTCCTCTCCCTTTCAGGCACGTTTTTAGACAGCTTTTAATTCCAGGATGTCACAATTTTAGAATCCACATGGCAACATTTTCTTGCCTTCCCTGTGTCCAATACCCAGACCATTTTTAGTTTCTCTTATTTCACTTAATTGGTAGCTTGGCAGTGCCAAACGCTTAATGATGAATTTTGGTAGCAAGACTATGCTGTACTTAATTAAACTCTTGAGTTCCTGTCGGGAGAATTCTGCTCAGTAACAAACAGCGACCAGGTTTGGGAACAGAGGCTGGGGTTTTAAGTTGTCACCCAATATCATGCCAAAACAGAGTCTAGATAATTACTACTTATTTCAAATGCTAAGTGGGTAGCCCAGATGTTTGCACATGGGAGGAGGTATTTTTAAATGACAGCTTTTCAATGTCTGCTAAATGATGTGGGAGTAAAATGTTAGACTATTCAAACAAATAGTAAAAAACAGTTTTAGGCACATTAACCAGTGAAAAAGAAAGGAAAGACTTACAATGCGAAACATCACAAATGAAATATTAAATAAACATATTCCATGACCTAAAAATAGTGATGTCCTTAAATGGCACTGGACCGTCACATACAAGACTCGGCTTTCCTAGAGAAGGAGATTTGATAATTCACACAGATACTTCTCTGAGTCTTATCTCTATGGGAAAAAAAAAATCATAGTGTTAATTTTCCTTTATCATTAGGGATAAGTGGGGGTCCCAGAATCTGAGATGCATAAATGTAGATGCTGACAATGCCTCTAATGCTCCTCATGCATCCTAGAGGGTTCAAACGTAAAATACCTCACTGATTTGACCATATAGTGGCTAGAGAGGGGCATTCCCTATGATTCACCCCCCAAGTGCTTCATTCGGCAGCACTTCCAGGCTCTGAGGATCTGGAGATGGGTAAGAGACTGTCTCCCCTGAAGAAGCTTGCAGTGGGCGGTGCACACCTCACTGAGCAGCTGGAAGGTACGACAGAGGTGCAGACAGGTGCCGGCCTCGCAGACGTGCCACCGGATGGCTCGGGAGCCCTGTCTCTCTGGGACTCTGGCTCTTGGAAAGCATGGTGGAGTCATTTCTTCACCGTTTCCCTAAGGCCCGGGAGGGGTATCGGGGCAGGGAAGGGTTGCCTGCTGCAGGGGATAAAGAAATGCTTTTATCGCTCTTGAGCATTTCATACAAGAGAGACTACTGGAAAATGGTGGCTGTGAGTAGGGCCTGTCCTCCAACCCTGCTAAGAAACTTCAGGCTAAAACAGGGTTTCATAATGACAGAACTATGGGCATTTTGGGCTGGAGAATTCTTTGTGGTGAGGAGTTGCTCTGTGCACAGAGAGGACGTTTAGCAGCATCTGTGGCTTCTACCCACTGGATGCCAGTAGCAGCTTCTTGCCCCCTGGTTGTGATAAAAATGTCTCCAGATGTTGCCGGATATCCCATGGGGGACACCTTCATCCTACGGCAAATAAGTAAAATCAATATGCAGAAAGTTGTGGTGTGTGGGGGCGCTGCAGAGCTTGGAGAGAAGATATATCTTCAAGTTGAGTGGTTCCCCAACAGGGGTGATTTTTGTCCCCTGGAGGACATTTGGCTTCTCAAATGTCCTAGCCAGCCCCAGGTGACCACCACCTCCTCACTGACGCAGGAGCGGGCCCCTGAAACCAGCCCAGCCCAGCCCAGCCCAGGTTAGAACTGCTTAGCTGAGCCTAGCTCCACTGGCCAACCTGCAGAACCGTGAGCTAAAGAAATGGTTGTTGTTTTAAATGATTAACTTCTAGGGTTGTTTCTTAGGTATTAAAAGATAGTCTTCATTCTTCATTCTTTGGAACTCAGGGCGTTTTGTGGAGAGTGAGTTAAGTGGGGGTCAGTTTGCCAGGGCGGCCCTGACAATGGAGCACCAGGTGGGTGGCTGGAACCAAAGGCGGGGTCTCACCGCTCTTGGGGCGGGAAGTCTCAGGTCGAGGCGTCAGCAGGGCGGACCCTTCTGGGGACCGTGAGAGAGGGCGCCGTTCCAGGCCTCTGGTCGTGGCTTGTGGGTGGCTCTTTCATCTGCACAGGGCTCTCTCCCTGTGTCTCTGTATCTGCCTTTCCCTTTTTATAAGAATACCAAGCATACTGCCTCAGAGCCCATGATGGTGACCTCCTCTTAACCAATTACGGGGGCGATGACTGGACTTCCAAATACAGTCACCTTCTGAAGGGCGAGAGGTCAGGACTTCAACATATGAATTTAGGGGGATACAATACAACCACCCAAATACATAATATGTATACTTTATATATAATATATGATGTGTAGTATTATATGTATTATATAATATATATGGTATATGTAATATATAATGTGTAGTATATATTATATATATGATATATGTGGCAGTGCTATTCTATATTGCAATGTCATTATGAAGGAAGTAGAAAAGCATGAGGATTATAGTAGCAAGTGGTTCAGTAAGGAGGCTGCTAAGTAATTTCTCTGAAGTAAAGACCTGGGCTTACACCATGGCATGGAGAGCAGACAAGAGGCATGAGATGTTTCTGGGCCCTTATTGCCATAAATATGTTGTGGCTGTCAGTGGGCACCTGAAAGGTTTACTCAGCTCTGGCCTCACCTTCTAACAGGGTGACAGATGAGGCAGGACGCCCCCAGGCAAGCGGGATCAGCAGGGAGCGTGTCGGTGACGTCCTGCGGCTTAAGCTAGAGAGAAGGAAACGCAGGGAGACAGACCGTTGCTTTCAGCTCTTTGAAGGGTTGTCATGCGGGAGAGGGATTAAACTCGGTCTTGTGTGGCCCAGCAGGACCAGGACTGATAAGTCAAAACGTCCGGCAGACAGCTTTCAGCTACAACAGACAGGTTGACGTTCTTTAGTCAGAGTCATCCTCAGAGGTGACAGCTGGGAGGTTCCTTCTGGTCCTAGGATTTCAAATTCCATCGTAGAGAGAAGAGGCCCTACACTGGGTCGAGGTCTCTTCAGAGTCTGTGACGTTACCTGACATTTACATAAGCAAAACAGTTTTCTGTTGCTCACTCCGAATGCCTGACCCAGTCTGCGCGCCCCTCAAGTGGTAAGGCCTTGTGCTGATGGTCAAGTAATCATATGACATCAACAGATGTTCAAGGAATTAACTGAAACAAGAGTATATTGCTCACCCCACCCCAATCCATAAGATCTCTAAAGGCAGTTTTATGTTTGAAACTTTGATTTCTTCTTTGCTACTTGGCCCGTGTAATGTGTCCCACATAATTAACTCCTTGTCCTTTATGTTCTAGTTATTTCTTCTAGTTATTTCTGTGTCAGAATTCATAAATTTAGTTTATAATTATATAATCCAGAACCCATAAAGCTGGCTTTCCCTAGACTTGTTCTGTCTATTCTTTGTCTTCCCAACTAGATTTTAAGTTGCTTTTGAACAGGGACTGAAGACTATAAGCTTTTTGTGAAACTGGCTTAGTAAAGTGCTCGTAAGCTAAATTCACTGGTCTAATCAACACCATATATAAGACAGCCTCAATATGTTGTTCCTTTATCTCCCAAATTATTTCATAAGCAGAGGCAAATACACATAGGTGCATTTATTAAATGAAGTAATAAACCCATCTAGTATTTATAAAGGGTCCTCTGCCCAGGTGAGCGCCGGCACGATGGGCAGCGGGAAGTGTCCTGATATTGACTGGCTCTTTAATAGCTCAGAGTCTAGCTCTGCAGACAGAAATATTAAGTTTTCAACTGCTTGGCAATATGAATAGAGATGATTGTAGTAGGACTTAGGGATGCTTTCGAAGCTAAGTGAGCGGGGAAGGATGGGAAGAACAGGGATACAGGCCGCAGCTGGGAGGGAGAGGATTTCAAGGATGGGAATATGGGAAGAACCTGGTGCTGAAGGTCGAATTGTGTCCCCCCGACAGATATGTTCTAGTCCCAACTACTGGTAACTGTGGATGGAAACAGGTTTGGAAATAGGGTCTTTGCAGACGTAATCAAGCTGAAATGAGGTCATACTAGATGCAGGTGGGTCCTGATCCAATAACCAGTGTCCTTGTAAGAAGAGGGAAACCTGGACACAGACACACACAGGGAGCGAGCGCCAGGCAGAGATGGGTAATGCGTCAAGCCAAGGGTTGCAGCAACTGCCAGAAGTAAGCAGAGATGCACCGAGCACATTTTATTCCTTAGGTGCTCCAGAAGGAACAGCCCTACTTACACCTTGATTTCAGCCTTCTCGTCTCCAGAACCCTGAGACGGTATGTCGTTTAAGCCACCCAGTGTGTGACGGTAGCCCTAGGAGACGAATTCACCCAGACACAGGAAAGTAAGGTGCATCTCCAGGCAGAGGGGAGAACTAGCTGAACGAAATGAAGTGGGTGGTGGGGAGGGTACAGCATGACACCAGTTGGATCATGCAAGAACTTTCGAGAAATTATAATAACACTAACTGTAGCTAATACTCTTCTATAGCATTAGTACAGGTCAGACTTCTTTATAAATGGCTTTCTGTACATTATCTCATTTAATTTTCCAACACTCCTTAAAGTTAGATGTTAATGTTATCTTCATTTTACAGGTGAGGAAACTGGAACCTAGTATACTTGATCTTTTGATCTTACCTGCATTTATTTATATATATATATATATTTTTTTTATTAAGGTATTATTGACATACACTCTTATGAAGGTTTCACATGAAAAAACAATGTGGTGACTACATTTACCCACATCATCAAGTCCCCACCCACACCCCAATGCAGTCACTGTCCATCGGTGTAGTAAGATGACACAGATTCACTGTTTGCCTTCTCTGTGCTATACTGTTTTCTTTCCCCGTGATCCCCCACACCGTGTGTACTAAACATAATACCCCACAATCCCCTTCTCCCACCCACCCCACCCACCCTCCCACATTACCTGCATTTAAAATGGACTTAAATTTACGTCTTCTTTTGGGTATGTACACAAATGGTAAGCCCCTTATTTTTCCTTCCTCAACAGACTTCTGTTACTTAAAATATTTTCTTTTCCTGATAGAATGTTTAAAACATCTTCTTTTGATGATATAACGGTTTGCTCTGTAACTGTCTATAAATCAGAACTATCTCCTCTCACCTTCCTGTATCTCATTTTCAGAGCAATGTCTGATAATAAGTTAGTTCCTCTCTGGGTTAGGTCACCCCATCACCATAATTTTGCTGATTTCTTTATTCTTCTTGTCTAAAGAATATGTTAATTGCTTCAGGAGTCATACTTTCCCCAGCACGGTTATAATTAATTGAGGAGACAAGGCCTGGCTAACCAGAGCAAAATCACTTGTCGTCCACAATAATTCCCCCCTGAGGATTTTCCCAGACTGTTTTTAATTAGAGGAAAATAAGCCAACACATTAGATACACCCAAATCTGACGGCCAAAAGTTTGAGTGACTTAGTTTATTTCAAGGTTTAATTACAGTGTTTTATATATATATATGTACACACACACACACATATTTGCACTTATATATGGCAATAGTTTCATCTGCTATCTTAGGAACTTCAAGAGAAATGAATATGAATGCCACGGTTAATTTAAACATGTAAGGGCATAAAATGATTTCCCACGTTTACTGAAAATATTAACACAAAAATATTATAAAAATATAGTTAAAAGGCTAGTTTAAGTCAAGGTAGGGAGGAAGACCCATGAAATTTAAGGATAATAGAGCAAAGAATTCACAATGAACGGGGAGACACTAAGATTTTCATCACAGAGGAAAGCAGGCGCTATTTATTTAATGTAACTAAGCAGTCTTTAAAAATTATCCATTGGCTGGATATTAAATTGACAAGTAACACAAGTATTGGATTCCTGATATGTTTCCCTGTGTGGTATCCATGTGCACATACGTGAGTGTGATTTCTGGCCGTTTAATCTTGATGGCTTATAGATTGTTAAGTTAGGGTGATAATACCAACAAGTCACTGATCCAGAAATTCTCTCATTTCTTAGTCGATTGGCTTTCTTTTGAGATGAGAGGAAAACCCCAGCGGCCTGCCCAAAGATAAATTGTTTATATTAACTGGCATAGAAGAGTTTTAGCTGTCAGACCAGCTGTGGGCCCACCCCACCAGGTCCTTGGAGGCTTGGCCTTGTGAGGAGGGATTGCGGTTGGGTGGATGAAATACACGTCACTGCAAGACCACATTGTCTTGCATCTATTTCAGAAAATAAACAAGGGCAATAGTAACTTTTTAATAAGCTTCACAGGAGGAGTTCTGATCTATCTATCATATGGCAACTTTGGGGTTTATAGGAGAAAATAATCTTACTAATCCCTTTTAAGGAATACTAATATGCATTACTTGTTCATGGTTTAGTATTAGCTTCCAGGAAACTATAATTACAGCAAGGATGGACACTTTAAACTGAGGGATACATTTCATAATTTTTGAGAGATACGTAATGCACGCTCCTGACTAGAGGGAAATTACTTTTGCCCAGATCTTACATTTAATTAGTAGTACACCTAGAATGGAACCAGGCCCATGACATTTTAGATTGGGGGGAGGGGGGCGCAAGTGCGGCGTGTGATAGAAAAAGGATTGAAGAAAAGAGATCTGGCCGTAAACTAAAACGGCAGGTCATCCTTTACCACACACGCGTTAAGCATTTATTGTTCCCAGGTACTTTAATTATCCACGCCTCAGTTATTTAAAAGAAAGTGAGAGGATAAACATCCTTACCTCCAAAGTGGCTTTCAGAGCTGAGTTCTTGGTTCTATGAACATCTAGTTCACACTTTGGACTCTGTAGCATTCTACCTTTGTGAATGTGGTTTCTTCTAATCCTTTCTTTGTAAATGAAAATGCCCCCTCATTTATATATTGGTCCCAACTGCATCTATTCCCTTGAACCTAAGGCTGTTCCCCATGCTAAGACATGGGGCGGCGAAAGCCCTCTCAGATCAGGAACAAGGACCCTGGGACGGGAGTAGTCAGAGAATGACTGTGCAGACCATATTTTCTGTGGTATCAAAATTGTTCACTTCCTTCAAAAATCCATTTGCTGCAATGAAGGACCCAAGAGCCACGGGCCTAAGTCAACACCTTCCATTTTTGAGTTCGTGCCTCTCAATTCTTCTCCATTTCTCAGACCCCCCCTTCACCAAAGCTGGGAAGTGGTGCCCATTGATGTGTCTACCCCACTCTTTGGCAAATCTTTACCTGGTTAAAAACGTGTAGCGTCTTATTCAAATCTTTTATTAGTAAGAGAAGAATTTCCTTCTCTAAGGCAAGTATATTGCATGTATGTATGCATTACGTGAACTTACTCTTATGATTAAGAACTCTGTAAGCATACAATTTCTTTTACCACAGTTTCTAGCTCTGAGGAGTTCTGAACATATGAACAATATTCCGAAATAATTCTTAAGGATAACTCCTGATATAAAGCAATATGATAAATGGAGTTCTCCTCTTCTCACTCCCCATCACCTGAGAAAAGTGATTCTAACTACAAGATACACTCCCCACCCATCATGACGACTCCGTGTCAGAACCCACGGAGAACTGCCCAGAAAGAATCACAGCGACACATGGGGGGTGATTAGAGGTCCTGGCACAGTTCCAAACTGAAACCAACTTTTCCCCCCGACAGAATTTGTTTTCCATTTTATACCATCCACGGCTGGAAAACATGCTTCTGTTAAAAATTTGTTGTAAGAGTTAATGCTACCCCCATTTCATAGGTTCTGTAATGGTTTTAAACTCTCAGTTTGTTAAAAATCTTGATTCTACAAAAATAGGATATGATGATAAAATAAAATGGAATTTACTTTCCCAATGATATTATCAGTTCTGCTTTCTCTTTTTGTTCTAGTAAGTCTTCGGGCATTCTGTGATGTTTCCGTTCCAGGCGAAACTTCTGCTCGACTTTGTACTTCGTCTGCCCCTCCTGGTGTTAAACTCTTTGAATAACGGGCTCCTCTCTTGAACCTCCAAGCTGCTCTGAAGTAGAAGGTGCTCCTGGCATCATCAGGAAAGATAATTCAACCTGCCACTTGCCTGGGAAATGCTTGTTTTAAGTATTACTCTCCTTCAGACTCCCCGCTTTGATGAATCCTCCTTTTCACCTTCAAAGCTTCTGTCTCTTTCTCCTCATCTGCCTCTGGGTCGGCACAGAGCTGTCACCGGGATCCGTATCATGGTTCTTTTCCCAGCCCAGGTGTCTGCGTCTGACCTCCGCTTCCCTCATGTCTCGTCTTCAGCATCTCAGGATCAAATTAAATTTCCTGCTATCAGCCTGCTGGTACTTAAAGAAAAAAACTATCTGGTTAGAGGTATACGGTTTTGAGCAACATTCCAACTTGACAGCAATCTGTATGTGATTTATGTAGTGTGTTATTTCCCTGGGAAGAAAATAAAATCTCTTTATAATCATTAAATAATTTACCTCTACAAGAGATCCTCAGAGAGAAATAATAGAATCACTGTATTGAGAGGGTTTATCAAAGTCCACATACGTCCCGCCCTTTGAAAGGGATTCCATTCTTAAACACTTCGAGGGACGGGAGAGGCCGGGATCCTGCCTCTCAGCGTGTGTCCGTGGGCTTGGGTGGTTGGCCTGAGCAGCGGAGAGCATGTTCTGTGGGCTATTTTGTTCTGCCTGCGCGTTTAGGGAACGAGGAACAAAAGGGCATGCGAACGGGCCTTTGCTCCCCGGGATTTAGATCGGTTGCTGTAATAACTGACTGAGACGATCTTTCCCGTAAGTAACTGTGTTCCTATTACCACACCATTCTCAAGAAAACAGACGTGGGAAGATTTACCTGCAAGGCTGCTCTCCTAGGTAAAGTAGGAAAAGAAAATACCTTGGGGGCCTGACAGCGGTTCAATCCCAGAAAAAGAACCGTTGCTCACTGCCCCTGCCATCTTTATTTCCGTGTGCCCCTGTCCCTCTCTGGCCCTGGCCTCTCTGACTCTCTCCCTCTTCCAGCGGAGGTCCAACCGAATGTTCTTGGAACTCAGACTATGTGCTGATTCTTCCTCCTCCTCTGGCTGGAACGTCCTATGCTAACATAGGTCTGCACTTGTCTCCCTCACTCTCTCAGGGTTTTCTCAGTGAGGCCTTTCTTAAGAACCCTTTCAAAAATTATCTTCGCCCCTGCCATACGTATGCATACTCCCTAACCCACTCCTGGCTTCATTCTTCTTTTTGGTACCTATCATGACCTAACATACTATGTAGTAACTCACGTGTCTGGTGTACTGTCTCTTTATTACCTCTAGAATGTAAGCGCCGACAGAGTAGGGATTTCTGTCTGCTAGGCAGCTCCCACGTGATGTTAAAAATCCATTCCAGAAGATCACACGTTTTACGTGAATACATTAACTGGAAACCTATTTCCCATTATTATCATTGGGAGTAAAGTGTGATGCATTATATGACAACCCCAAACCCCTTTCCCAACATGTACTAAACCATAGTTTTTTTTACTTTATATCTAGATGTTTTACTATCATGTAAGAATGTAAAATATGTGGGTGAAAAAAAATCCCTTTTTATCCTCCAAACAGATAATCTAGTTGTTAACAAACAGGTGCCTTCTCTGCAGAAGTATGTCACTTCCTAGAGCCAGAGGCATCCCAAAAACATATCCCCTGTGATGTGTTTTTGCAAAATACTGACATGTGATTTTGTTGGTTTACAATTGCTTTCACAATATAACTTGAAACATATAATGTACAATGTGTTAAAAACTTGTGAGTTTTAGCAAAACGTATGTTTTTCTGAATACTTTTATTTCCTAAATATTGGTTCTAAAGCCATTTCATTGGGAGACATTTTCTATGAAGTTGGGTATTGCAATCCTAGAGGTGTTCTTCCCAGAAAACGTTAACCAGGGATACATTATGCAGGGCCTGCTGGGATTTTGTTTACTGCTCTCGCCACAGCTCTTAGAACCATGCTGGGTGCAGAGTTAAATGCACAATAAATATTTTGTGAACGAAGTAGGAATATTTAGTGTTTACTAGGCTCTGATCTCTACAACAAACGGCCATGAGGCAGACCCCCCCCCACTATAGCTCTGTACAAGGTCCACTCTGCAAAACCCTGGGCGACAAGACTGTGCCCAGGAGGAGGTGGACTCTAAGGACTGGGTCTCTGCTGACCACAGCTTTGCTCATGAGATATGACCCATTGCAAGTCACGGCCTTCTATAATCCATCTTCTCCTTCTCTATTAAAGAAGAGAGGAGAACCACAAAATCCTAAAGGTTCATTGCCAATTAAACATGTTACCATCCATAAAATAGAAATCAAGATATAATTTCCTCAATAGGGCATTTGAGTGACTAAAATGAAGATTGCATTTAAATGGTACAGCTCAGTGCACGACACATGGTTAGTGCCCAAATGGCGGCTGTGATTGTTGTTGTTATTCATTATGTTTAATCTGTGCATAATGATGCATCTGTTCAGTTAATTTCCAGTTTTGTTGGAGCTACTGGTGAGTTTAGAATGCCACTGAGGGGCAGCTTTATAAATAGTTTTGAAGGATTCTGCCAACTATTTACGAATGGAATGGATGTGTAGATGCATTTTGCTGTGGTGGGATCGTCACATTATTTTAAAGAAGACATAAACCCTCAGACTTTGGAAACTCCTACTGGATCCTCAGTAGTCTTAGAAATGGTTTGGTTTATTCATTTTTGTATGCCTCCTGTCCTTTGTTAGTATGAATAATGAAGCATGACCCATACAATATTTCAAACAAGGAATTTCTTTTATCTTGGGGCACTTCTTGTTTCAACCCTATTTTCTTTACCCCTGTGCAGAGGTTTGCTTTTTTCCCCTCTCCTACCTCTCACTTTCCAATTTTAGAATTTAATTCTTTTTTCAAGTTGGAAGAAGGCTATTTCTAGGTGGGCCTGATAGGTGTGCCTTAACCTTTTCATACTTTATTACAGTGAGAGGTGTGACAGTAGCAGAGAATAATGATGGGGAGCAGAATCCCCAAACCTGTTTAAAGCATTATTTTGCAAGTAGCCAAAAGGGTATGAGGATGGAGGGGACCAGCTTGAAATAATAAATACCAGTGAGCATGCATTACTGTGATACTCAGGAAGAAAGTTTTTAAAATGCAAAAAAAAGCCACTGTGAAGAAAACAAAGATTTTTTTCATGTATGAAGAAACACAGGGAAAGCGTCCAAGGTTCAGCTGTTAAGACTTTTTTTCCCCATTGGCTTAATCGTAGGGCTTGATCAGGTCATCAGCTGATTTCAGACTAAGGTGATAGTTCTGTGGGGTCTGGGCTCATCTTATGAGAGAACCAGTAACAGGTGAGCTTGTGTAAAGGGAAAATTCTCCTTTATGTCCTGGAAAATATGACTGTGCCCGTGATAATATAGATTCATACACGATAGCATTATTGAAGATCACCCCAGGAGGAAGGAGAGAGGAGGGATAACATAATAAATCACAGAAAAACTTGAGAGTTGGAAGGAGCTAGTAACCTGGAAGGCGATTGATTGAGCACATATGCGTTTGCATAACGATTGATACTCCATTCTGCACAGTACCTTATAGCATTTTGAAAGGAGGGTCCGAGAATCATGCTCGAGTGGTGTGGACATTTCTTACCCCGTGCTTTCTATTAATAAAAATGTGTCGGAGAAATATGGATACACTGGGGAGGGCTTTGTATGTCGAGGGTGTGGCCACTCATTCAGCTGAGGAGTTGTCACGTCTCCCTGTCCTACAAATGATAGGGGAGGTAGAGAGGTCCTTTGCACGGGAAACTTGAAGGTGCCATGTCATCTAATGCAGAGGCTGGCAACCTATGGGCTACAGGCCAAATCTGGTCTGCCACCTATTTTGGTACAGACTCTAAGCTGAGCGGGAGGGGGTGGAAAATGACTTAGTGCAGAAAAATGACTCAGGCGGGGGGAATCTCATAAAAAGAATAACATTGAATGATACCTGAAAATTACATGAAATTCAAATTCCAACATCCATATATTTTTACTGGAGGAGCGCGATGCTCACGTGCCTGCCTGTTTTCCGTGACGGCTTTTGCCGTAATGGCAGAGTTCAGTAGCTGCCACAAGGAATAGACTGTATGGCCCTCAGACCCTAGGATATTTACTGTTTGCTACTTCACGACAAAGTTTGCTGAGGCCTAGTTAAAGGGAAACACAGCCTTTCACATGGAGTCTAGGAGGCTGGGGTTTGCTCTGCCTGAATCTTCCCATTTAGAATTTAAGGATCTATAATTCAGCAAGAGATCATCCTTGCTGTTGGTCTTACACATCTACCAGGATTATTAAAAGGAATCCCACCTGCCTTGGTTTTTGTGACCAACTCTCCCCTTTCATAGCAGTTTAAGTTCTTGAGATTCTGGTTGTATTGCTGGACACCTGAGACCTTGTCATGGGACCCTGCTGTCATTCCTAGAAACCCCCAAGACTGCAGTAGTGTCCCCCTTTCTTAGTCTTTCTTAAACCCTTGTTACATTCCCCGTATCTTCATTTTGGCAACTGGCACCATGCCACCTGCTGTCAGGCCCCCCGAACATCCTGCTTGCTTTCTTGCATTTTGCAGATTGGCCTGATGCCAGTTTCCTTTGTCATTAACTTCCTGACTTTCCTCTATCCCCACTAAGGAGACTTTCTCAGATGTCTGTTCCTCCTTCTCTGAATACAGTTCTTTAGGATAGATACCCAAGCCCTCCTTCTGATGGCTTTTGGCCATTAGAGCTGAAAACTTCCTGTGAGCCTTTTGGGAAAGAGGCCTTATCCTCAAGGCCATGCGGGCTCTCGTTGAGTCCAGCTCCCTGGGTCGGTTGTCAGAACAGCAGGTGCAGAAGGGACGGTGCGAGGTCTGCGCTCAGTGGAAGGACCGAGGGATGGATGTCCTTCTAGACTTGGCTGTGGGCCAAAGGCTGAGATGAGAAGTTCGAGTCGTTTTGATGGACCTCTTTGCCAGTGTCAGCCCAGGCGGAGTTAACTGTCAAAAAGGAATCAGGGCATGTTATATCTTAGGCTGCTTCCACCAAGTCAGTTTGTGTTTTTCACTAATTAAATTAATTTTAACTTCTTAGAAGAAATATATGCTTGTGAACCTGACCTCTTGACCATGTATAGGATTCTGCATACACGGACTCGCCCTACAGTGGCAGAGAGGGGAGACTTACACATCCTCGGGTATATGTTGTGGCTCTGCCGGTGTGAGCTTGAGCGATATACTGTCATTCTCCAACCCTCAGTTTGTTCATCTGTGAAATAGGGTAAGACGGGCTTCACTATAAACATTAGTGGAGTATCATGAGTGACACATACTAGACACTAAATAATTGTTAATTCTTCTCAGTAAAGCCATAACTTTGCCTCTCTTATGGGATCAAGAAGAAAACAGATTTTCTCCACCTCAGTCAGAATAATAGGGCCAGCAACCTTCCCTGGTGGCTTTGGGTCACTACGGAGGCAAGGAATGTACATCATGGCCCTGAGGAGAACAGCTGGGGACATTAGGGCGAACGGTGAAGGTGAACAGACGAGGGCCAGCGACAGCTGATTCAGAGGGAGTTTCTGTTTCTTGAATTTGTCTATAAGCCTCTCAAATAAGGTTATCCCAATCAAGTAAAGTAAGGTCAAATGGGAAAGAAGTAGATATCTAAGGTCAGTCTAAGTCAGAATTCATTTTCCTTGGTCAGAGGTGGTTGGTTAACAGATGCGTTAAATCTACTCAGGTTGTAAAGAATCCAAGGTGGGGTCAAGAAGTACCAGTGTCAAAATCAGGCCGTGAGCTAGAAATGTACAATGAAGCAGAGGACCTATGTATCAGTCCCATGGGAAGGGCCTGGTCTAGTCACTGCTGTTCTGCGACTCTAAAGAGCTCAGTATCTTCATCTGAAACTGAAGATGATTGCCCTGGACACATGCACCCTCATGGCACACCTTCCTGGTCATAAATCTCTGGCCAATAACACTGTGTATTGTGATCATACATTTTCTACCCTGCATCCTTGAATGGCTGAGAAGGTAACCTCGGTTCACCTGGAATAAGTGTGCTTTCCTTAGTAAGGTTCTGTAAAATCTAAAGGGTTTAGATAGTATTTAAAAAAAAAAGTAAATCAGTTACATGCTATTTATTCTCTAATGTTAAGTTTAGGAGTAGATTTCACTCTCGCTGGGATGATCTATTGGGACAAACCTTTAATATTCCAATTTGAGCCTTTCAGTTTCTTTTAAACAGCAGATGTTGATTTGGAAGTTTTAAGAGGTGCTTAAAAGAACTCAGCTATTTTTATGCATTATCAGTTACAAAATATTTCTGAGGTGTGTAAAAATAGGAAACAAATGTAAGTGCATATTAATGACATTCAGATACGTAAGAACATTTAAATTTTATGAATGACACTCATCAAAATGGAATTCAAACTGTTGATTCATTCAGCAAATTATGTAATCACTATTTATTGTGACTTAGGCAATGTAAGATTTAGATATACAGAAGGAACAAAACAAGTTTTAAAGGAGCTTAACTTTCAGCGAGTTCGAGATAGAGCAAGAAACAAATACATCACCGAATACATTATCAATAATCCAAGTGCCGAGAAAGAAAAGGCCGGGTGAGAATGGAGAGCCGAAGAGGGAGGTTTGCAGGGAAGGGTGTGGGCTGTTTTACACCAGGTGTTCAGGGAAGGCTTCATTCATAAGTGATGTTTGATCAGAGACCTGAAAAAATAAAAAAGAAAGACTAAACAGTGGACATTTCTGGGCCAGTGTGTTCCAGAAGGACAGCAAACATGAAGGCGAAGCAGCAAGGAATCCATGCTCTGGAGAAGAGCGAGTGGGGGTGGGACCCATTAGGATATTAAGGGATTATTGAGGCCCTGGTCACTGAAACCCCTGCAGCTGGTTGAAAGGAATTTGGATTTTTACTCTGAGTGCAATGGGAAGCCATTGGAGAATTTTGAATAATGACGTGACATGATTTAATTCCTGTTTTAGAAAGATTGCTCTAGCTGCAACATCTCTCTTCTGTAGGGGAGCAAATCAGGAGACCCATCAGCAGGCTGTGGCAGGGATCCAGGTGGGATGGCTTGGTGGCTGCAAATGGTGTGGTGGCCACGGAAGTGTCCGGGTGATGGATATATTTCTAAGATACAGTCAGCAAGATTTATGGAAGGATTAAGCATGGGATGTGAGGGAAAGAGAGGAGTTACAAATGATCCAAGTTCCTCTGCTTCCACGTACATCAGGAGAAGACCCTACCAGACAATCTGACTTCAGAAGCCAACTATAAAAGTTGGACAGTATGCGAAAAGCAACTCTCTAAAGCTCCTAGAGAGTGAGTAAAAGTCAATAGACTTTAGGAGGGCATATCTTCTTGTAGGAAAGATGACCGACTTTACCACCAAGTTCCCTCTCTGAGGCTTATTGTGTGGGGCTCAGTCCGCTCTGAGTGACACAGTGTCTGATGGGCTCGGCTGGGAAAATTCCCTGTCTTTCTGGCCTGGGGGGCCACAACAGCAAGGCTGGAAAACCATGAATGCTGAAGAGTACAGAGAATCCCAGCAGGTAAAGAGCTAGAGAGGTTATCTCCAAACTGTCTACCTATATCTCTGACTTTCCCCTGAATGATAATAAACAGAGCAGACTCAGAGCAGCACAGATAAAAAATAAAAATAAAAATAAAAAAAAGACAAAACAGAAATGAGAGTGGAGCTGTTGCCAAGGAGCAGGGTTGGAAATTCAAGTCCAGTTAGAAAAATTACCTGCTAAAACAAAGGAAACCACTCACTGGAGAAAAAGAGGAAATTTTAGAGTCTTCACAAATTAACATTCATAATGTTGAATATACAGTCCCAAAGTACTTAATGTACAAAGTCCCAAGCAAATGGAATATACTCGCCAAAGAAAATAAAACCTACTGAGTCCAACCCAAGATCAGCCAGACCAGGACTTTAGAGTGACTGACATACTTGTTTTCTACAAAGTAAGATAAAACATATTTTCAGTGGGTAAAATTTCAGCAGAGAAATGGACACAATAAAGAAATAATCAATGGAAATTTTAGAACGTATGCTTATTTTAGAAATTGTATTTTTCACTGGATGGACTTAGGACTGAATGAACATGACAGAGTTAAGTGAACTCGAAATTAGATCAATAGAAATTATCCAAGGTAAAGAACAGAGAGAAAAAATACTGAAAAAAAAATGAAGAGACCCTTAAAAAGCCGTGAGACCATATCAAACAATCCAATATACAGGTAACTAATTGGAAACCAGAAAGAGAAGAGATTGGGGCAAAAAATTTTAAGATACACCAAAAAATTTCCCAGGTTTTATGAAAGAAGTTTTGTAGATGTGAGATGATAAACACCAAGAAGAATAAAGACATATGTGTATGTGCTGAGGCATATTATAGTCAAATTCTTGAAAGTTAAGATAAAGAGCAAATCTTGAAAGAAGAGATAAATGACATTACATACAGGGAACAACATCTAATTAACAGCTGCCTTCTTATAAGAAACCAGGTAGGCCAGGAGAGAATAAAACAACATCTTTAAAGCACTGAAAAGAAATCGACAGAAGAAAACTGTCAATCCAGGGGTATATTTCACTGAAACTATCCTTTAAGAATGGAGGGAAAATAGACATTTTCAAGATAAAATATACTAAGAAAACTTGTCACCAGCAGACCGGCATTATAAGATATGTTAAAGGGTATTATTTATATATTAAACTTCATTAAATTTTATTGTGAGAATATTTAACATATTTGCCCTCTTAACAAACATTTCAATGTACAACACATTATTGTTGACTATAGGTACAGTGTGGTACAGCAGATCTCTAGGGCTTATTTATCTTGCTTAGCTGAAACTTTATGCCTGTTAACTAGTAACACTCCTTAGATATTCTTTAGAATGAAAAGAATGATAGACATCTGATTTCCCAGAAAGAATGAAGAGAGTCAGAAATGGTAAATATCTGGGTAAATACAAATGGAAATGTTTGTTTTCTCTTTTCCCTCATATCTTAATAAACTGCGTAAGCATTTACAGCACAAATTATAACATTGTACGTAAATGTAAACAATCACCATAACATAAAGGGTGAACCTGTAAGCGTGCAAGATTTCTATATTTTATGAGATAGCAGTGTTAACTCTATGGATGTGAAGTGTCAAGGATATAGTCATCCTTAGGCCACCTTTAAGAAGAATGCACAGAGAGTTATCAGCAGGAAAATAAAAATGGAATTCTAAAGATATTCAAATACTGTCTCCGTCAAAGGCAGGAAAGGGGGAACAGGGAACTGAAAAGATAAGATCGTCAAGTAGAAAACAAATGGCAGCCTCTACTCAACCCTATGAATGATGACCTTACATGTTAATAGTGGACTCAACACTCCAAATAAACACCAACATTGTTAGAATGGATTCAAACAAAATCTCAAAACAATACCCACCTTTATGCCATATAAAAGTGATGTACTTCAAATATAAATAAGGTTTGAAATAAATGGCTAGAAAAAGATACACTATGCCAACAATAAGAAGACTGAATTTGCCATATTGCCTTATTAATAGCAGGTAAAATAGACTTATAAGCAGCATGTGTTACCGGCGATTCAGAGGGACTGTTCCTAATGATAAAAAGCTCAATTCCTCAGGAAGTCTGAACATTCACAAATGTGCATGTGCCAGACAACAGACTCGAAAGGCATGAGGCAAAAGTTGACAGTTAAAGGGGGACAAGTCAAGTACACAGTCATAGCTATAGGTTTTAACAGCCCCTCTCAGAAACTGATGGAACAGTTGGATATTCATAGGACAGTACAGCCCAAAATGACAGAAAACACATTTTTTTGAAGTGCCAATGGTACTTTACCTGGACAGACTATGTTCTGGCAATAAAACAGGTCTCAGTAAAATTAGGAATATTGAAATCATATTGTTCACTGACAGTGGAATTAAAGAAGAAATCAGTAAGATAACCAGAAACTCCCAAAAGTTGTGGAAATCAAACAAATTTTTTATGTGGTCATTGGATCCAAGGGGAAATCACAAGAAAAGTTAGAATCTGTTTGAATAGCATGATAAACATACACTGCAGACATTTGCGGGATGCAACTAGTGGTTCAGACGGCCTTGTGGGTCTTCTGGAGCGTTAAATAATGGATTATCCACAGATGAGCTGGGAGGAGGCAGTTCACCCTCAGGGATATTTCATTTCCAGAGTCCCACTCTGCACCTTCGTCCTCTCTGCAGAAGATTTTCCTTCTGTCTTACACTTTGGAATCTCTCTGTGGTTTTGAGTTGCCTTTCTACCTTTTTTTTTTTTTTAAACTTCTCTCAGACGATATTAACTTAATTCTCAGAGGGGAAATACCAGTCTGGCAAGTAGACCTCCGAGAAGGGAATTAACGCGTCCTAATTAGGTCACAATTCCTTTGCATCGCTGTGAGCTTTAGCGTGGGCTGGGGGATGGAAACGGCCCTTGGAGGGAAAGCGAAAGGAGAGCTGGTGGGGCAGGAAATGAATGGAGCTGAATGTAAGAGCGCCGTCGGAGGGATCCACCACTTAATGGGACGGAGTGAAGACTACTTACTTTCCTTATACCCAGGAGGGAATGAAGAGCTAGGAGACATTCAGCTCATGGGAGACCTCCAATGGTTGTGTCTGGTTGTCCGATGCACACGGGCTATACCTTCAGTCTACCTCCATCGCTCTAGGTGCCCGATGGGCCATCTACCCAGCCTTCCAGGGCTCTCTATGAGTTCTAACCAACTGACTCGGGGTTGTCCGCACAGTGCACTTCAGATGGGTGGTGGGGGCTGTTGGAGGGATGTGGAGCGGTCTCGGAGCGCAGCAAGGGAGGACTGCTCCTGCTACACAAAACAGTGATCACTTGCCGGCTTGGTTGTTTAAAGGCCCTAATTGAGTGGCTGGAGGGGGAGGAGTCTGGCCTTGTTTCTGGGATACAACCTTCTGTCCAACTTGTTCTTGTTGTCTCTGGGATCCTCTTCTCCCCCAGCTGTAACGTCTTTTGTTTTCATTTAGAACTCTCTATAAAAATGAACTTGATTCTAATTCTTACATGACATGGTGTGTATTTTTTACCCCTCCGGTGGCCCTGCCCTGAAAGTTGGGGGTAAATGAGTCACTTCTGACTGGAAGTGACTCTGAACTTGACGCTAGACCCTCTGAGTACAAGAAGTTGGACATGACGGAGGATGGGGAAACACATCACCTAATACTTCAAAATATATCATTCAGCCATAAGACCCTACATATACAGAGAAGCTAAGATAGAGAAAGGAAGCTGTGTGTATTGAGATGACGCGATGTTTTTAGTGATAAACTAAATCAAGGGCCTAGGTTAAGAAGGAGAGAGGAAAGGAGTTACAGTTTTTTTCTTGTGCAACGTTATGTGTATAGAATCTCAAAAATGTCTTATTTTTTGTGAAGCTATCTATTGAAAGAATAAAATAAACTGTCTTTCCAGTAGAGGGTAAACCCACTATTTTGGATATTTATGAAATAAAGAACATTTTCAGAGAAATACAATTGAAAAATTAGAAGGATGGGGTTATCTTCTGCATTCAGTACTGTTCCCAAAGTGCTTTTGTTGTTCTCAAATTCTTTGGAAAAAGAAAAATGAAGATACCCTGGAGTCAAGCAATTTAATGTGAACTCAGATGGTAAATATATGTAGGGTGTCTGGCCTTCAAACTCACTGAAAGCAATTCTGATTTGAGGTTGTTTCTTGTGTTATGCCCAACAACCCCTTCCTCCCTTTCTCAGTTATGCCGTGCTGCTCCATTTGTGCCTTTGGGATGCCAGAATTCAGCGCAAGGTATTATTTAATGGTAGAAGAGAAATTGCTCGGCTGTCTAGTTTTTAAAGGACCACATTTTAAGATATTATCCACGAAAAAAGATTTCCCACAGGGGCCCTAGTTTTATAAGCAAAGAATGACCACAGGGAATAAATAGTCATTATAAGAATATTATAAATAGACATTTGAAGAACTTTAACAAAATAGTATTTTATGATCTAGAATACATCTCCTTCCTGAACTTTCCAGGAAAGTCAGAACCACTGAGTCCTACGGTCATCAAAGTTAGCAAGTACCCCTGGATCACAGCTCAGCTTGGTGACTGATTCTACGCCCCTGACTCTCGTTCTAGAGAGTAGGTGAGATACTTCATGGAAAGTAGGTTTCAAGAGAAGGAGAAACAGATGCTTTTCTTTTTTTTCTGACTTCTCTCTGAAAAAAAAATTTGTTTTTTACTACCGAATATTTTGTCTAATCCTTGGACTATTTGATGAGAAGTCTCTACAATCTTGATCTACTTTTAGCTTCAGAAAATACATCGTTAACTTAGCCACCTTCAAAAGGTGGCTATAAAGTGGAAGGACCTCCAGGATTCCATTCAGCTCTAAGATGTTTGACTTGAAGCATCTGCCAAGCGAGTTTGCTTTTGTGCATCTACTTTCCAGGTTGCAGAAAGAGGAGGGAGAGGCGGTAAGATTGCTTGAAGTGAAGTTAGCTATGATCTGTCATGATGCTTTGTAGGTCAGTCATATTTGGGGAATTAACACGGATGCTAGTTGCTTGTCATGGAGGTCGTAGGGAGG
Source organism: Phataginus tricuspis (assembly GCA_029783875.1). Lineage (NCBI taxonomy): Eukaryota > Metazoa > Chordata > Mammalia > Pholidota > Manidae > Phataginus > Phataginus tricuspis. Next base: position 20,712,627 of record JAQQAC010021848.1, on the reverse strand, counting down.
AAGATGAGGAAGAGATTAAGTGATGAGCAGTGCTGCAGATAGGTTCTCATTTCAGCTCACTGAGTTGCCTGCCAAGAAAAGGTGGCTATTTTCAATTACAGCCACCTCCAGATCCTAGAACCACTGAATAGTGCAGATAATTTATATATAATTCAATTTGTCATTAAGAAGTTTACAAATAATGGAATGTTTGCTGTCATGCGAGTAAAACGGTAATTAAAATGTTGAGTTCCATCAGCATATGAAATATCACGGACCCATAAGCCATGGTTGGCTGTCTTAGCTGTGGCAAAAAAAAAGAGAGCATTTTTGTGTTTAGCCAACATCTTTCATTTCTTGCCTAAAACCAATAAACTGTTAAGCCAAAATAAGTGAATAAATCTATGGTGTTTTACCAAGTTTTCCTTCTTTGTTGAATATGCATTCTGCAGACTCAGATGCTTGAAGAGCATAGACTTTATTGTATATTTCACTCAAAGTTATGATTATCTTAAGGAGTTTTAAAAATTAAAGTAATATTTATCCTGCAAAATTAATGTAACTATGTGATTTAGTATTTAGTGTCAAACTTTTTAATGCTCAGGTAATGTAACCATATTTAAGATATAATTTCTTTAACATTTTATTGGCATTATCCAAGTATTAGACCTACATTAAGCATAAATGATTATTCTTCCTCAAATATAATTGGAAGGAAATTCTTGTGATAATGTATCTTTTAAAATGCATTATGTTTGCTTTAATACAGTTTATAATTACCTTAAAACAGTATTTCAGAAAAATAGTCTCTTCTTGTTCATCTAAAATATGTATTATATTTTATTCCACTATGAAACACTACTAAATTAATTCTGTGCAGCACTAATGCTTTAAAATATCTAAGTGCAAACTGATATGTGATGTGATTTGCTATGAAACATTATTTTAAAGAAAAAGACTTCAAAGGCTTTTTCAAAAATAAAAATAGCAAAATTCTTATTTGAAAAGCTCTCTAGAATTTTCAGATTAGGAAGAACACTTCTTTGGGCAATAACTGTATATTTTTGAAAACTGCATTTAAAAAGGTGGCAGTATGTAGAAAGTATATTTATTCTTTATGTATTACCTTTTATGAAGAATAAAAACCTCAGCAACTTTTACTGAACCTCTTTCATAATTTAAGTCTAGGCGAAGGCCAGATGATAATTCTGTGGTTATTTCACTATTTCAGGAAGACCTCATTAGAACCTTAATTCTGAATCATAATTCATTTGTACCCCCATTGTGAACTATATTAATTAAGGGTGAATAGCGCCCTTATGGGAAAATTTGAGAAAAGACCTTAACTTCCAAGATCAAAAAGGCTTCTGACAGTATTTTTCTTGAAATGGGAATATTATACCTTTTGGTAATGATAAGACCACTTTAAAAATATAATACCTACTTTTTGAAATCACTTATCAGGCATACATTTCTTTAAAACAACAGTTTTGTGTTACGTGAACAATCTTTGAGGAAAACAGAATGTTGGGTCCTTAGCCTTCACTTTGTCTAGGGTTTCCTCTCTGGTTCTCCAGACACCATCTCTAAAGCGTGAACACAGTGAATAATTTGCATCAACTATTATTTTATGATTATCTGCCAAAAGCATTGATTGGGATGATTCTTAAATAAGATTATATCAATATTTGCTTGTGAAATAAATATTCTGCAGGTCATTAAATATTTTTTGTGTGACTTCTTTAAATAAGTTTTCCCTATGAGTCCCATTTGGGTTTATTGGTCGACTCCCATAATTTTATAAATGGTGGTGTGGTGTCAGTGCTTGTTTAGATTAGATCTTTGATCAAACAGTATAATATTTTTTTGCTTTTATATCCTTTCAGAGCAATGAGTGTGGAATAAGGTCTTTATAAATATTGCTGAATAAACATATATATGGTTTAATATATGATTATAGGGTTCATGATTTTTGTGAGGTATGTTCAGTGTTGATCAAATTACATTAAACTATGCTTCAAGACCGTTAGCATTTCTGACTTTGATACTTTGATATCTGGAAAAAGAAAAGTGCTTCACAAGTAACATGAGTCAAGGTAGATGATTTTTTTAAATTAGTCAATAGTACTCTAGTGGAAGTGTAATAGATCTGTTAACCTGTTAATAAAATGAAATCCAACAGGACTTTTAAATTACTCAAAAGACAAGGGGAAAGTTATAGTCTGATAATGACAGCTGGCAAACTTGCCTTAAATGCTTTTAAAGACAAGATTGATGACATCCACAACTGGCCACAGTTCAGGGTACCCAATTCCAGTGTGCTGTCAATCATGTACATTTACTATTGATTAACCCTCTAGCTACCCTCCTTTCAGACATTTTGATGTGGAGGTTATTTTATTTTAGGGGCAGCACCCATATAGTCTTTTCCCAGACCTGTGATAAAACACATGAAAAAGGAACCAATTAATGTGTTACCACTGGTAAAGTTAATGTTTTAATTAATCATATCTTATAAATCTAAGGACTCTTCTTTGAAGTTAAAGAAAAACCAATCAATTTTAGTAAAAATGGAGGAAATTATTTGAAAAGAATGTGCATGCTATTGGGCTAAGTGTGAATAAATATACACAAATATTTTGTGTTTATTAAAACAACTTTTATTGCTAGGCCACTATGGATTTTTGTCATAAAACTGGAGTGGAGTTCGAATAATTTAGTAACATTAAGAAATGAAACAAACCTCTACTCCTGCCTACTGATGTGATTAAGGTGGCTACAAAAATTAAAAATGTAAAATGAATTTCTGTTTAACTTTATCATTATGGAATAATTGATTTTTCATCTGTGGGTATATCAGCTAGTGGGTGGGAAGTTCCCATCTATCTCATTAGGGTATACAGTTCCCATAAAATTCTTTTTAACTTTTTCCTTCATAATGAAATGTCTTAAAATTTATTGTTTTCATCAACTTCATTCCACTAGTAATTAGAAAGATAATTGAAAATACCTTTTAAAAGAATTTAGAATGTTATAGACCCAGAAAATGAAAAAGACTCAAGTTATAAATATTATTACAGAAGAGTTTGTTAGGTGATCAATAGAAGATTCTAAACCAGCACTAGCCAATAGAAATGTAATTCTGATAGAATTTTACATGTGAACCACATATGTAAATTAAACTTTATGTTAAAAACAGGTGAAATTAATCTATCATTTGTTATTTAATATATCAAAATATTATTTCAGCATCATGTAATCAATAGAAAAACTGAGATAGTTTATTCCCCATTTTCCTATTGAGTTTTTAAAATTTGGTGTGCATTTTACCTTACAGCACATCTAACTTTGGATTAGCCATATTTTATGTGCTCAGTAGTCGCATGTGGCTAGTGGCTAATGACTGCTGACCCAGTGACAGCTCAGAACTTCAAATATATACTTCCATTGTGTATATGTATTACATAAGGTTCCATGTGGGCAACAGAATGAAATCACACATTTCTAGAAAAAGAAGCAATTTGACATATCTACCTATCAAAAAAAGTGTTTATTCATGTATGTATTTTAACTGGAAGATGTCCTTTAGACTCAATGAGATATATGTTGTAGAATAAAAAAATCCATCACTGGCAACAATTTAAGCTCATAATGAAATTTGTAGTTGTTGACTTAAAGATGTTTAAAGGAATATGTAAGCAAACATATTTCAATCATTACTAGGCTATTTCCTTAGTACTGGAGATGAAGGTAACTCGGTACAGATTTTGGGTTGCAGTAAAATTCTATATTTTAAAGCTTTGGGTCACTACTCATTTTTTTAAGATGTATAATAAATAAATAAGTAAAAGAGAAATGGTTGCTTTCCAATCTTAAAATGTTGCTAGTGAAGGCATCCTTTGGGTTCTCATTAAGTAGATACAATGTTGAGAACCCACAGTACAGTATAAAGATTACTTTTTAAAAATAGCACCTCATTCTTTGTCGTGTTACCCTTGGTAAACTTTCCTAAATTGTTGTATCTCAAAGCCATTCAGACCCTCTAATCGTGTGTAAGGTGTGACAGCAAGCTGTCTGTGGTGGGTTGACATGCCTTCAGTCTGTAAGTGTGAGCATTTTCCTAACATCTTTAATATTGTCTCCATTATATTTGTGACTCTTTATAAATTAGAGTTTGGGGTAGGGGTGTGTGTGTGTGTGTGTGTGTGTGCGCACACGTGTTCAAACACTCAGTACCTTCCACAATAAACTGGAGAAGATAACACATTTCAGATAGTTCTCATATCAGATTCAGTTTTGATTTTCTGTGGATAGTTGGCAGTTTAAATGATTTGAAATTGGATTATCAGCCAGTTTTTTTCATGTTGAGTGCTTCTAAGTCTGAGCTCCTTCTCAGTGAAGCCTTTGAGGAAAGATTAGAACAATCCTTTCTCATGATTCCTGTATCTCCCTATGGAATTTGTAGTCTTGGAAGGAAGCTATCTCCAGGTGTCAAAAGTCCTATTTATCTTGGTGTAACGGACCGCTGACATTTTTTTCCACTGCCCTATGTGACACTACCTCTGAAGGAACATCAAATTTCAAGGTGTCTGTCATTGTGTTCTCTTGCTTCAGGATTCTAAAGAGTCTTATTCTTTGTTAAAGGAGGTCTTCAGACTTTCTGTATACATGAATTCCAGCCATTGCTAAATTTTCTTTAATATTCATATTATTTCTATTAGGGCGGCCCTTTTGCTTTGGCAGCAAACTCTGGTGAAAAATTTCCTTACGTTGCTTTTATTAGCATCTTTCTTTTCAAATATAGAGTCAAATAGAATTTATATTCCTTGAGTCTTTTCTTATGAAGTCTGTTAGACTACCTATAAAACAAATGATTTCATGCATCTTTGTTTGCTTGAAGCAGTTTGTCAGGGAGAAATGAATCAAACTTGGTATTTTTTTCTTTGGGATGAGATGTTTATTGCCACTGGATGTGTGAATTGTTGACACCACTCAGGTATGACAATCAGTCCATTTCCTGCCAGGTGCCAAGAAAGCCTGGGATGCGAAATGGAGCTTTGACTAGAGATTTTTGGGCTCCAAATTTTTGCATATTTTAAACATTTTACAAGACCTCTGATGTGTTTCTTTTTCCAAAGTGCAACAAAATGTAGGAGCAAAATCTGCTTTTTGGGGGGAGGTGGTCACATATTCTTAGGAATTTAAACTTCAGTTTGTTCTGGGGACATTTTCTCTCCACTTAGCTTATTTCCCTCTTAAATATCTTCATATAATTTGCTTGTTTATACCATACACACACACGTATGAATGCTGTGAGCATAGAAATTATATACATATTATTCAATACACATTTCTGCATATAAATAATAGAGGCCCTATAAACCTAGACAGATATAGACAAATTTAAATTAATGGATAGTTTTTGAAAACTTATTTGGGGATTCAAGTATACCCTATGAAAAATGATAACATTGTGCAAGAACTCAGCATGTGGTGTGCTTGTATTTGGTGAGGGCAGACGTAGGAGTGAAGTATATCTGTCCTCATAACCATAGAAAGATTGAGGACTCTGGCCAGGATATTTATTCTTAGTTTGATATCAGAGTTTGTTTTCTATATGAGGGGTATGACCAATACTTGAATATGGTGTTTGTAAATTTTCACCTTTTTTAGACTATTTGGCTAGAATGACTTCTAGACAAGAAGTTTTTGTTACTCATGGCCTTTGGTTATTTGGGGGGGAAGATATAGGATTTCTTTAAGGCAGACTATTATGGAAGATGGTTACATTCATGTGTTATGTAGTCCACAGTATTCTATGGATTCTACCAAATTACTCATTTTACTCATTCACCTATTCATTCCACATTTATTGAGTGCCACCTCTGTGCTGGGAACTTTCTTAGGAACTAGAAATATTAACTTATGATTCCCACAATTGAGAGGGAAAGTAAACTCTAAATTTACCTCTAAACTTAATCTAGAGGAAAATACCATTATATAAACCAATTGCTGTATTTCCTATCAGGTCACTTACATATATAAGGTAGAAGGGATAAACCATGTCTTGGTATGCATAATAGCTCATATTATCAGCTCCTTAGAACAAAATTATTAGTGGTTGCATTTCAAGCCTGTGTTCATTCTGATATTACTATCATTTTTTGAAATCGAGAATGGCCTTGAAATTGGTTTTAAGCATTATAAGAAAACCAATATCTTTGTAATCATGTTTCCCCCCACCCATGGCCCGATTTTGTTTTAAAAAAAATCTCTCTCATGATTATATATGTAATTCACCAGATTTGGATTTGAATAGCTCTTGGCTATTTTAAAAATCAAATTTACCCAGAGACGGAAAAAAATGATTGCTTCATTTAAGATGATTAAGAGGTAACTTAGAAAAGAATCTTCCAAAATATTTTAAGCAATGTGACAAAGTTTCCATATAATTTCAAAAAATGCCATCTAAAATAAGAATCTCTAGACACCCATACGTATGTGAGCATGTGTGTGCACTACCGTCTCCTGCAATGAGGTCGCTGTCGTCCAAGCCCCAACAGAATGGCCCGACCTGAAGGTAAAGCCAGAGGTGCCTTCGGGAGTACTGATAATAGAAAATCATTGCAAAGCAAGTTTCAGTTTCACAATTCTTTTATAAAGACCAAGAAGCAGGCTGAGGTCTCTTATTTATCTACCTAATCTGTTACATAAAACCAACAAACTACTCTGTTAGACCATGTTTCTACTTGGGAGGATTTTGATCCATTCTATCTACTGATATAAAAATATCTCTGATCTCACATGAGGTTGGGGGCTGAGAGCTGCTCTTCCCGAGACACTATTATGTTTATTCTTTCTGTGTTTTATGTAAAACCAGCTTTTCCAGAGGTTATCCATACCTTCTTTTTCTTTTTAATTTCTTCTCTGACTCAGTACAATTAATTTAGTTACCTTTTGATACATAGTCAATATCACCAAATGTTGCTCTTTGCAATTAAAACAGTTACAAGATTTTATTTGTAAATGATATTAACAGCCAATCACTCTTAAAATTGTCATTATAAGTTTAAAATTTCAGAAAGTACTTTATAATTCACAGATTGAACAAGGGCAAAACCACCCACAGTGGCATATTTTGCAAGCATGACATTTATTTGAAGTTTTATGTTTCAGTCTGTTTGCAAAATATTCAGCCTGGGTATTCCTAGTAACAATATTACTATGGGTGGCTGCTTTTTATAGCATAAATAATGAGATGCTTTCAAAAGCATGCTTTGAGACAGGTGTCAGCCAGATTTGAACAATTATGGCATACAAAGGCCAATGGGATTTAATGAAATACATATAGTAGTAAAATCAAAGTCACAGGTCATGTGTTTGTTTTTTTCTCCGAACACTTCTAGAAGGTTCTTTTATTGTATTTTAGTGTGTTGTGTTCTCTGCTTGCACTTAAAACATTTCAGTGTAACTGCTGGTGTGTGTGCCATCGCTGGGTAGGAGCTTTCTTTCATCCCGGCATTTCTAGCACTTAGCACTTCCACACAACCTGGAGTTTGATAGATGTTCCATAAACGTTTGTTGCACAACTGAATGACGGGGTAGCTGAAATGCATTTCAAGTCCTTTTTCTTAACTCTGCAGCTTTGCCCTCAATTGAAAATGCCTTGAATAGATCGAGAAGAATTAGGAAGATATCTCAACTACTATTCAAATGAGCAGATGGAATTTTTCACAAATAGAGTATCTAACTAAAATTACTGATGTCCGTTTCCCTCTCCTGAAGATGCTTGTACACTATTCAGTGATAAAAATAAAAAGGGAATCCCTGGGATTGGCAGAAAGTAGTTGCTGGTATGTGCAAAGCAGAGGGACATTCCAGATGTCTACATCATTCTACTTCCCCATTCTTTTATGGAGAGTAGATGCTTTTTCAGTCTTACAGAAAAGACATGCTTCCAAATAAATTATTCAATTCCTCCATCAATACAAAAATTCTGGAGTCATCACTGAGAGAATTTATGATGATTCTTTACCCCATACACGGAAGAAAAATGTCTGTACCTCCCTGGGATCTCTCTATTTCCTCACTGTCTTGAAAAGGCAGTATGTCAGTCATTGTGTTGCATCACTGCCCTGAATTAAGAAAAAATGTCTCAGTTTTTGTTAATACTCTAGTGCTTCTTGAACCCTATCATGCCTTCAGATCCCCTCGGACTCCTGTTAAAATGCAGATTTTGATTCAGTAGGTCTGAAATGTGGCCTGAGATTCTGCATTTCTAACAAGCTCCCGAGTGATCACATCTTTGAATGGATGCTAAAGCTACTCAAGGTATTTCTGGAGTAGCGGACATGCAGAAAGTGAGACTAACATATCTGGTTTGCTAAGATTCCAGAATCATTCCTTGGTAAGGCAGTTTGCGGCTTCCGTTCTGACGCCTTTTTTACTGTTTCTTCGTGGCCCTTTGCTTGTGGATTTTTAGTAGCAGAATTTGTACTGCTTAATTTAATCTGCTCTATCAATTACAGAGAAGCAATGAGCACATGACCTCAGGCTGGCACTTAGACCTCTGGAATGTTTTAAATCTAACAGCTGATGTGCATCTGCTATAAATAAGTATAACCTAGCTCTTTTGATTTTAAACTGCACGTTTTCCTTTTTGACATGGAAATGGTTTACCTGTGTGCTCAAGCCGATAATCATGGGAACTGTTAAGTTCCAGTTTTGTAAACATGGGCTGAGTTTCTTATTTCCTTAGCTGTCTTGAAAGTATGACTTTCAGTGGCCAACTCTAAACATTATGATAAGGATTTGTCTGAATTTGACCAAAGTCTAGGGCTAGATGCTCTCTCTCATTGAAAACAAGTTTGCATTCTAGAATTCAGCTGAAATAAAAACAGTTCAAAATGTTTTCTGGGCCAAGAATTTTAAAGATGTCAGATGGTAGTGTAAGATCCTTGGAGCTCAGTGAACATAAATGTGTGTTATTAGATTAGTTTTCTCCTTTGCTTTCAGAGGATATTTTCTCTCTGAGTTAATTGGGGTTAGTGTGGTTTTATTTAGCTCTAAAGAGATGTGATTTGGCGAAATGATGTTTTGAGAGGTGGAGGAGAGGGTGTTAGTCGTTGAGAGGATGGTGCAGTCACACACATAGTGTAAAGGAGGCTGAGAAAGACTGAGAAATGTATTTTGCTCCCCATGAGAGCTTACATTCTCAAGACCATGTTTATACAAGGCTTGTCACTATATATCCTTTATCAAATACAATTGAGTTTTTATATAAACTTGCAGAAAATAAGGGGTGTGACCATATTTATTGACTTGACATTTTTTAATTTTGGTAGTACTAAGAATTCTGTTGTAAATATGAATTCGTTTCAAAGGTGGGAATGTTTGAGTTCTTTCATCTGGTCCCTAGAGGTCAGGCACCTTCGTAGTAAGGAGAGTACTTAAGTCTTTCTGGAGCATCTTTCTGGAAGATACCTGATAAGTATTCATGAATCAAAAAGACAAGTGGATGAATGCTCCCTAATTCATGTTTATCAAGAACAATAATTACTGTATTTTACATATCCGTTTTGGGATAATGTATGCATGCATAAAAATAAGCACAGTTCCAGTTCAATGAATTCTCATCAGAAGAATGATTTTAAGTTTGTAAGCCAAACTTTTGCCTGTTATTAACCAAACTACTTCATTAAGTCACGGGGAAGAAGGCATTGAAAGCTATTTTGGAAAGAGAAATGATCATTACAATGAATAGTTTTTCACAGTTGTTCAACCAGATCAGGAAAATAGCTTTTGCATTATACCTGAAAGTATCTGTTTAGAAAACTGTAGAAAAGCTCACCTTTGTAAAAGCTTCTGTTAAGAACTAAAGTGATTGAAACTTGATTCTTGTGTGGCACTCAGAACATTATTCTTGGTAAAGTGATGAACTTTGCAAGGGTGAGCTTTTTATCTCCCTTAGAATGACCTTCAAGCTGAGGCCGAACTTCACATGCAGATCAAACTTTCTTTTTGAACTAGTCACTGAGACTATTTGCCCTATTCCCGGGAATGATTAACGCAGGTAGACTTATCCTCCCCCAGAGTTGCTGTTCTTTTATGTGGTGGAAAATTTTGCAGTAAGAGGAAAGAAAACTAGCCTACACTTTTATTAGTGATTTATTAGTGAAAAGTATTTTCTTCTGTCATATACGTTGGAGGAAATACTCTCCTAAAGCAGTCACCTAAAGGGAGGCATTGTTATGGTGTTGATATGACTGCTCTTTGCACCCTTTCCCATGCATGTGTGTGCATACAATTCCCCAAATCACACACTATTTTTCCAGATTTTTCTGATGTTCCTCTTTTATTTTTATGTATAAGCATATCCAGTGTATCTAAATGACACTGTTATATTTCCTCAGAAGTCCTTTGGGGTTATAAATATGGATAATTGACATCAGAACTCTATGAAGCAGGACACTTTTATTTTCATGATCCGAGTGACACCCTCAGACATGCTCATGAATAACAAGTTGGTGATTTGCCATTGGCGGCTCTGTCTCTTCTGCGACCTTCCTACTTGTTCTGTTTCTTTGGTGTCTGGCTTGTTCCCGACCCCTGCTCCCTTGTTGCCTGCTCCAAATCTCATATGGATGCAGGGACGTTGGCAGATGATGAAACGGCAGATTGGGCAGGTTACCAGTCCAGCTGGAAATGGAGGGGACCTAAGGGAAGGAGAGCAGAGGTAGGTGAGGGGTGATCAGAGAACTGCGCTGATCCTGAAGAGGCAGGGAGGCGTGTATCTGAAACGCACAGACTGCTTTAGTTGGCTTCTTAAGCCTTAAAAACCAGTTTGTCAGAACATGGGGAAGGGCTCTGGCATAACATAGTGTTTTCCCAGGGCAAACTTTATAAAGCCTTTCATTTGGCTCGGTAGAGGGCAACAAGCTAAGGAGGAGGGGCAGAGCAGTGGTAGAAGATGACGGACCCTAAAGGCTGGCCTGAGAAACCCTTTGAAACACCTGCTGCTTGTGGCATCGCAGAAGCAAGCGAACGGAAGGAATTAGCAGCTGACATCAAGGGGATCCTTGGGGAAGGGTGACTGGGTGCCCGCGTGGTTAAACGTACGGGAGGGTTTGCCACCCTTGCAGCTGGTAGCACGCTGGGAGAGACGGGCTGAGCTGAGGGGTGAGGGCATTTCCACGGGAGAGAGGACAGTGATGGGGACTGGAATTCCAGTCCAGGGACTGCAGTAAAAATTATATATCAAGTTTGGAAGGGAGCATAGCAAACGAAAACCCATCCCAGACTGGAATAGATACCCAAGGATTCAGGTCGTATCCGGGAGCAGGGGTGCCGGGGAAAGTGTAGGGGTACAGGAGGGAAAGAATCACGGGAGCATCCAGCATCCTGGGAAAAACGAGGCAGCACATTATGAAAAATGTCTAGTCCCTGTGATACAAGGCTAGTGGGGATGAGGTGGAGAAACGGGCCCTCGTCGGCAGACGAGATTACAGGGCAAGTCATTGGTAGCTTGAATAATCTAGCTCAGGGACGATCGAGGACAACTTGTCATTAAGCAGTGAACATCTTTGGTTTCATCTTTATTTGATTCAGCCAGTGCCGTCCACGGCCTCTCTGTGGCCAGGCAAATACTCAGATCAGCAAGGTCACAGTCCTATTCCGCCAGAGGCCCTGAGACTGAGAGGTGGTAAAGTGATTATTGTGGGGAGGCACCGAACCAAAATGACACAAAGCTTTTATGATGATGGAGACAATTAAAAAGGCTGCTAAATGCTGTGGATAAAGAAAACTCTGAATCTCTGCTCTTCTCATGGTCTATGCAGATCTTTAGATGAGTGAAAATGGAAAGTAGCAGCTAGGGACTCAGTCTTCCTCAGATGTCCACACCCCTGTGAGTGGAGTTGTCATTCGTGTGAGACAAAGTCATCGTGCTCTGCTGAGGCATTCTGGAGAGGCGGGAAGGGGGTCGGTGGTGGGCACTGGAATGTCAGGGCAGGAAAATACCTTTTTCTACAAAAATGACTAGCGCAGAGCCTTTCCCTTGCTCTACCATTGGTCGTTCATGCTTTCTGGGTGCCTCAGAGTTAACGGCGAAGGTCAACAGGTCCTTTTGGAAGTTGCCTTAAATGTCTCAGAATCACTGCATCACCCTCTTTCCTAAGAGAAGGTGCTGACTCTCATTAAGTTTGGTCTAGAGGAGTGGACTCGTTCCAGCTGCATGTAACTTACAGCCAGAGAACCGTCTGGCCACTGGCCAGTCGTTCACTAAGCATCCCCTGTCCGGGGAGATCTGAAGGAGCTGTTAGTCTGGATGGAACAGATACGTCCTTCCGTGCAAGCAGATCCACAGACCCGGCAACTCCAGAGCACACACTGTTCCCAGCATGCTGGAGAAACGGGAAATTCCAAATAGGCCCTCTTAGTTGATCAAGCCTGACCAAGGCCATCTTTTTTTGCCTTTTGTTGATTTTGGTATTCTAGGTGAGACCTGTTTTCTCTCGGCTATTTGCTCCTAATCTGCAGCAAATGCATTGACTGCTGATTGCTTTTGTCAAACCTGCAAATTCTTACACACTCAGCTTGCCAGGAGCTTTGCTCTCATGTCTGCACCACTCTGTGCCACAAAGTCGTTTCCCACGTGTCCAACACGTTTAGTCAGCAAACTATTACATAATCAGAACTTGAGATTGAATATTTACCTAGCGAGGATATATTAGGTGTGCTATTAATATTACTGTGATTGTATACAACATGTAAGTGTCAAAAAGTACAGAAAAAAAAACTATATGCAGCTTTAATTTAGGGGAATGTTTCTGCAAAATAAGAATCATTTGTGAACCAAACAAGGCAGATGGTAGAACCTTGCATACAGTCACCCCTAAGTAAGAAAGAGGAATCTGTCGGGGGATTTCAGTGGACTGTGGGAGTTTGGTGATGTTGAAAGATTATGAGAGTCTGTGCATTAGACACTGAAACAGTCCCACAAATTCAGTGGTTTGAAAGGACTCCCTGAACTGAACAGCATTCTCACAGAAGGTTTTTATTTACAGGCAAATAACAGTGCAGAGAAAGGGTTCAGGCAAGCACTGGGGCCTGACAGGCATCCACGCACAAGCTTTGCAGGGCCCTCACTCATCCAAGGATGCACTCTGTGAATGAAACCACCAAGATATGTATGCGAAATCTTGCCTTTGGTCAGAAGTTGAAGGCAGAAGTTCCCAGCAGAGGTGCTTAGGCCCCTCTGGTTATACAGTCAAGCCAAGCTGGTTAACAAATTGCCATCAGTAAATAAACTGGTCCTGGGGGAATCCCAGGGGACTTGTGGACTTTAAAATCCACATCATTAAATCCTACTGCCTTTGTTTGGCCAAAGGTCAAATCTAACATCCAGAATCCCCAGAGGTAAGGATAGACCTTTCCCAGTTCAACTGAAAATTAACTCTATCCTACACATATACGTATTCATGTACCACCAGAAGAGACACTTGAATATATATTTAATACAATTAGGGCTAAATTTTTCCAGGGAAGAGAAGGTGAATATCCACCAACTTCTAGAGCTGGAAACTGAGCATGGACTGGAACTCCAGTCCACGGTATTTAATGTCAGTATGTTCCCCACTGACCTCTATTTAAATTTCTCATAACTTAGAATAAATATTTTCCTTTTAAGCATAAAACTGGTTATGTCAGATTGTCGGAAACCCATAAAGAAACCTTCACCACTGCTATACTCAAAAGGTATAAAAATCATTTATAGAACAAAACACACACCACTTTTAAAATTTAATAGTACCGTATTTGTATTAATAAAAATGCATTGTTTGATTAGTAAAATTCATTATCATTAAGGTAATCCAAATGAAAATTTGGGAGGTAATTATGAGGAAAGACTTTCCTCTGTTGCAAAGATGGTGAATATGTGGAACAGGTGAAGTTAGTTTTCAGTCACTTTTAAGCCCTCTCCTCCCCCGACCTTCTTCACCTTCAAAGGCGCCCTAACACCAGGATAGTGAGTGCTTTCATGAGTGCTTTTTTGAGGAGAAAAGTGATCTGATAGCACTATTTATGTAAAGATGTGACGCCTTGGATTTGTTACTTTTCCAAGGGTATTTGTGTTTGAAGATAGGGACACAGAATGAGAAAAATGTACAAGAAAGCCGGGAATTGTCAACCTGTAGAATTTCTGGCAGAAACTCTGAGGGCCACATGGGATAGAACAAATCTCTAGACAGACATTTTCCTGGTACCTTGTAGGGCATTCCAGTTACTTCTGTGATGAATGGTGGTGACTTGAATATCCTAAAATAAATGGTGGTCTCCCAAACCCCAGTCAACTTGACCCTGTTCGTTGGCTTCATCCTTATCTCCAAATGAATTGATCTCCTACTTAGGGAAGAAAAAAAGAAAAAGCTAATGCAAAACTATTTTTCCTCCAGAAATAATGATCAAAATGTACCTCTGATATTTATTTTCTAAAACTTCATGCTTAGCCCTATCAAAGCATGAAAAAGCTGCATGAAAGAAACTAAATAGAATGAAATAATAGAGTTTTAAAATTAAATTTTACACCACAACCTGTAGTAAAGCAACTATCTACTCTTCTTGAATTAGGATTTATGAGTATGTCAGATGTGTAAATACAGACACACAGGATGGAGTTTGAACATTTTCGTCTTCTCTAGAACTTCTGAAGAAACCAACTGTTTGAGATTTTATACTTTTAGATATATGGCCTCACACAACTCTGGGATACACTCAGTTAATTTCTGAAAGACAGATGGTTTCTTTTTAGTAAGGAGAGGTCTGCCATTGAATTACAACCTCGCAAACCAGGAGGGAGAGCAAAATGGACTGCCCAGAATAGTTATCATCAGCTTGTGCATTTGGGATTATGTTGCGAGAGTTCTTACTTCTGATTATCTTGCTTTTCTACCTCCTGTTCAGCTTTTTCTGGACAAGCAAATAAATAGTCGATTTAGAATCACATCACATTCAAATTGAACAAGATTGTGAGATCATGCGTTGACCAGCCGTCCAGCTTAGAGAATTCAAAACTTCCACTAGGAACCCACTGAAAAGTTCTTTCTATAAAGGTGTATTTTTTTTCTTGGGTTGATCTGGATAGCAAATCAGTAACTCAGAGAAAAAGCAAATGGTAAGAGACAAAAGGGGGCAAAACGGTTGTCTTAAATCTAGAGTTAAAACACCTGACAATCTTAAAATGGTTGAGTGCATTTTCACAGTCCTAGTGAGACCAGATCTTTAGCCAAGTGGTGATTTGGGGACTGTTCGTCCTGAGAATGAGCGCGGGTTGCAATCATGGGCGCAGGTCAGCTTCTCTGCTGAGGTCCCCTGGGGCTAAAGAAATGTCGACATTATTATTTGGTATCTGTATAAAAGTAAAAGTTGCCATTCTGGGGGATAAAATAATAAACACTCTGGTCTTGCTAATTTATTCAAACTATTTTAATAATGTTGTTGGCTTTGGTGTTATTTTGCTGTTCATGAACTTTTCTAAATGCATTATCGAAAAACGATTCACTTTTAAGCAAGAGTTAAGATTATTTTTGTCTAATGATCCCAGATCATTACGGTACTTTTATATAAAAATTTGGTTTATAATTCTCTCCTTTTGTTGAATGTTTTGCATATGCATTAAATACATAGATACATACATTTTCATTGCCAGAGAGATTCTGAACTGGTGGACCATGTAGGATATGTTGTGGCCATTTGAAAAACTGTTTTAGTTTGTTACCAAGGTTTAAATATTGGAAGACTTTCCTTAAAAATATGCTTTTTTAAAAAAATTGGGGTATATACAACAAAATGCACAAATCTTGTATAGAGCTTGATAAATTTTGATGTGTATACATTCATATAACCATCATCTAGATCAAGATACTAAGCATTTTCACTAGCTTTTTTTTCCCTTCACCTATTTCATCCCTCCCTCCAGCCTCCTCCCCTATGGCGACCACCACTCTCTTGTCTGTGTTTTTGAGTGTGTTTCTATTTTGTTTGTTCATTTATTTGGTTTTTTAGATTCCACATATAAGTGAACTCATAGAGTATTTGTCTTTCTCTGTCTTACTTATTCACTTAGCATAATGCCTTCTAGGTCCATCCATATTGTTATTGCTACCACAAATAGTGCTATTTCATTCCTTTTCAGGGGTGAGTATTATTCCATTGTATGTTTTTATCAGTTCTTCTTTATCCATTCATCTACTGATGGGCATTTAGGATGTTTTCATATTTTGGCTAATGTAAATAATGCTGCAATAGACATAAGAGTGCATATCTTTTCAGACTAGTGGTTCTGTTTTCTTTGGCTAAATGCCCAGAAATGTAATTGCTGGGCCATATGGTATTTCTATTTTTAGGATTTTTGAGAAACCTCCATTCTGCTTTCCATAGTGGTGTCACCAATTTATAATCCTGCCAGCAGTGTAGGAGGGTTCCCGTTCTCTACATCCTTGCCAGCACTTGTTATTTCTCATCTTGATACTAGCTATTCTGACTGGTATGAGGTGATATCTCATTATGGTTTTGATTTGCATTTCCCTGAGGCTTAGTGATGTGGAGCATCTTTTCCTGTGCCTGTTGGGCATCTGTATGTCTTCCTTGGAAAAATGTTTGTTCAAGCCCTCTGCCCCTTATTTAATCAGATTATTTATTTATTTATATTTTTGGTGTTGTGTTTTATGTACTCTTTATATATTTTTGATATTAGCCTCTTATCAGATATATCACATGCAAATAAATTCTCCTATATGATAGATTGCCTTTTCATTTGCTGTGCAGAATTTTTGAGTTTGATATATGCTTTGAAATATGCTTTTCAAGCTTGAAAAATAGAAAGCTGTGGCTGCCCAAGGCTCCAGTCCCAGCGTGGTCGCAGGCAGCCATTGCTGGGTGGCTGCTGAATCTCGTGGCCTGATCAGTCACACTCCACATTTCATCGGATCCTGCCAGACTCACTTCACTGTGCCTGCCATGTTCCTGGTCTCTGTAGGCACCTAGTACCAATGATCAGAAGCAGTTCAGATATTACCTACCTGTCTGCATGAAGATCATTACATTTTTTTAGAAGCATTTGGGACTAGGATGTTCACACCGAATTTACTTTCTTTATATTCTCAATGGCCAAATTCCGTCCTTGTAGCTGCGGCATCTCCCTAATGAGGAAGTCCGTGCATCACAAGATCTGCATTCCTTTCCAACCTAGACATGTGTTCCCTGAGCCACTGTGTAAAATTAGAAAAGTGTGTTGTAAATTTTCTACTACCTTATTTGTATGATGAGTGTACCCAGGGCTCCCAAGGTCCCGCTCAGGTATACTGATATGCAGGGAAGGCTCACAGGACTCAGCATATAGTCATACTCATGGCTAAGATTTATCACAACAAAAGGATACGAGGCAAAATTAGCAAAGGAAAAAGGCACATGGGACAAAGTGTGGAGGAAATTAGGTACGAGCTTCGGAGAATCCTCTCCCCATGGAGTCACACAAGGCATGACTGACTCCTCCAGCATCGGACTGCTGATTGTGACGATCCATGTAAGATGTTGTCTATCAGGAAAGCTCGTCAGGTCCCAGGATTTTTACTGGGGTTGATTGTAGGTACTGTCTACCTAGCACGTCCCAAAACTTCAGGCTCCCAAAAGGAAAGCAGGCATTTAGCATAAATCACATTGTTTTCAGATTCTAGACAGATAAACCACTGTTATCCATTAAGGAAGAGTGGGAAAAACTCCTGAAATCAAAGTTTGACAGATGTCAGTCATGGGCCAATCTTGTGAGCAGGCCCTTCTAAAGACTGCTGTCAGACTTGGTAGGTTAACCCTTTTGTGCAATGAGAAAGGGTTATTCTTTCCTTACAAGCATGTGCCTAATTGTGGGGCAAGTTTGTTCCTGAATGAAAGGAAGTACCCAGTTAATTCCAGGCTGTTCCCTTTTGTAAACAGCTAGCCATGGACAGTGTTTTGAGGGAGGGAAACCTTATCATCTATCTCTGATAACTCTACTAAGCATTAAAGAGAGAAATACATCTGAGACTGAGCTCTTTATTTGATTAATTCATTCCACTTAATTCATTCAACTCGCATTAGGAACAGGCTCTGGGGATACAAGATCTTTGCTTTTATGGAAATGAGGGAAATGTGAGTGGAGAGACACAGGCAACAGACTTAATAAGTAAACTAGTATGTCAGAAGATAAAAAGATGACGCTATAGGAAAAAAAGAGCTATAGTGTAAGGAGCATTGGGACAGCTGGGGTTTGTGCTTGTGCTGGGGGTAGAATTGGTCAGGGTAGGCCTTACCAAATGGGCGAGACTTGAACCAAGACCTGAAAAAGGCTAGAGAGACGGGGAGATAAATATATGGCCAGAGCATTCCAGAAAGAAAAGATACAGGCAGAGCTCTCAGGTGGGAGGGGAACACACAGCAGACACAGTCAGAAGGCCGGTCGGCTGCCTCAGAGTGAGCAAGCCGTAGGAAGAGAGGAGAGCAGAGAGGTGGTAGGGGCCCAGAGCATGTAGGGCATGAGTACATTGTAGGATTTTGTGTTTTACTATGAAAAGAATGGGAAGCCATCACAGGATTTTGATTAAAGAAAAGTGATCTAATTCTTTTTGACATATAACACCTACAGAAAATGTACAAAACTGTAAGCACTCAAATCACCGAAGGTTCACGAAAGAAACTCACGATTGGAATCCGCTTTCAGATCAAGAAACATCCTGCCAGCACACATACCTAATTTTTCCCTCTGCCACCTTCCAGCCACTGCTCCCCCCCAGGGAAAATCTCCGTCTTGACTTGTAACACTACAGAGATTAGCTTTTCGTTGTAATTTAGGTACTCTTTGTATTTGGTATATTTGGTTTAAGGTTTTATTTGTGTAAGGTATGCACACTTCCTACATTCTTCTTGCTGGCTGGTATCCTGGTGCATGATGGAGCCACATCTTGTCCATCTTCTCCTGTTGGTAACTATTTGACTTGTTGATACTTTTTAACTACTGTGCACGGTACTCCTTTTGCACATTTTTGTGCGTCTTCCAATGCATTTATTATCTGCATTTTTTTATTTAACACACGCATAGGAGTGGAGTTACTGGGTCACAGAGCTTATGTTCAAATTTAGTAGCTACTGCCAAAACATTTGCCAAAGCGTTTTTGCCGATTTGCGTGTCTATCAGCAAGATTTGAATTCAGTTATTCCATATCCTCGCCAATACTCGGAACTGCCTTTATTTCACATTTTAGTCATTCGGGTGCATGTGGAGCAGAACTGTATTGTGATTTTTGTCATTTCCTTGTTGGCTAGGAATTTGAGGGCCTTTCAAAAGTTTTATAGTCATTTCGGGTCCTCGTTTGTGAAATACCTGTTCTAGTCTCTTTGTCCATTTTTTCCCCTCCTGGTTTGTCTTTCTTTCTCATACTGATTTATAGAAGTTATTTTTACATTCTAGGTATGAGTCTGTGGTAGGCAGGGTAATGCCCTCCAAAAATGTCCGTATTTGAATCCCTGGCACCTGTGAATATGTTACCTCTCATGACAAAAGGGACTTTGCAGGTGTGATTCGTTATAAGAGCCCTGAGATGGAGAGATTATCTTGGATTATTGGGGTAGCCCAATCATGAGTTCTTCAAAGTGGAAGAGGAAGGCAGGAGAGAGGGGCAGAAGGATGTGACACGAGAAAGACTGGACCCACCATTGCTGTCTGTGCCCATGGAAGAAGGGCCGCAAACCAAGCTGTGTGTCAGCCTTAAGCTGGGCACAACTCCCAGCTGACAGCTGGCCAGGAAACCGGGATCCTCGATCCCATAACCACAAGCAACCCGAATGAGCAAGAAAATGCATCCTCCCTTAGAGCCTCCAGAAAGAAATTCAACCTTGTCGACACTGTGATTTCAGCGAGTGAGAGCTGTGTCCCCATGCTGACTTACAGAACTATGAAATAATATGCTTGTGTTGTTTAGGCTGCTGATTTATCATGGTAGCAACAGAACACCAGTGTAGCATTCACTGTAGTATATATTTATTACAACATCAACACCGTGGCTTACCTTTTCACAGTTTTAACGCTGTAATTTTAAGCGAAGTTCTTTTTTTTTTTTATCAACTATCTTCTGAATGCCAGTCCATGCTTTACTGAGGTAAAACATTTATTGACGTATAATATTGTGTAGGTTAAAGGTATATAACATGATGATTCGGTGTATGTGTATAATGTGAAATGATTACCGCAGTAAGGTGAACACATATACCACCTCACAGGTTACCATTGTGTGTGTGTATGTGTGTGGTTAGAACTTCTCAGATCTATTCTCTTAGCAACTTTTAAGTATATAATACAGTACTGTTAATTATAATCACTATGTTGTACATTAACGAGTCTAATTCCCAGAACTTATTCATCTTATTACTGACACTTTATACCCTTGGACCACCTTTACCCATCCCCCTTCACCCAGCCCACCTCTGGGAACCACCGACCTACTCTCTATGAATTTAATTTTTTTAGATTTCACATATAAATGAGAACATACAGTGTTTGTCTTTCTTTAGCTAATTTCACTTAACATAACACCCTCTGGGTTCATCCATGTTGTCGCAAATGGCAAGATTTTCTTCTTCTTTATGGCTGGACAATATTCCACTGTGTGTATATATATATATACCACATTTTCTTTATTCATCTTTTGAGGGGCACTTAGGGTATTTCCCTGTCTCAGGTATTATAAATAATGCTGCAGTGGGGAAGTTCTTAGTTTTTAAAAATCTAATTTAGTGCTCTTTGATGCTCTGCCTAAGAACTATGTGCCTACTTCAAGGTCATAAAAATATTTCCTTGTGCTTTTAATATTTTTATTGTTTTAATGGTCACATTTGCTTAACACTCTACCTGGAATTGAACTTTTGCTTATGGAGTGAACTAAGGGTCAAGATTCATTTTTTTCTACCACTGATCTAATTGATCTAACACCATTTATTGAGACTATTAGTCTTTCTGAACAATATTCTTCATTACCTTTGTCATGGATCAGATGATACACATCTGGGTCTGTTTATGGGCTCTATTTTTTATATTGTTTGTTTACCGATACAATTATGTTTCTATCAGTGAGGACTTGTTCATGTCTTCCTTTCCAATCCTTATAACTATTTATTTTTCTTGACTAATAGCATTGGCTAGAACATTCCATCAAAATCGAAAGAAAGTAGTGATATCACTACATGTAGTTTGCTAAAATTTTGTCTCTTGAAACTGTGTTCATGAAATTAACTTATTTCCTTTTTCTGTGTTGTCTTTGTGTGTCTTGAGCTTCAGTGCTATACTAGCCTCAAAAAAAGAGAGTCGGTAGATGTTATTTCTTTCCCTCTTATTTTAAGAGTATGCATAAGATGGATGTTTTCCTAATGTAACTGTTCAGAAACATTCGCTGGTGAAGACAACTGTTCCTGAATATTTCTCCATGGAAAGGTTTTTGATAGGTTTTTCAGTTTATTCTTGTTAGTTTTAGTAAGATGTACTTTTCAAATAATTTGTCCATTTTATTTGGTTCTCCAATAGTTTGCCATGGTATCGTGCCAAATATCTTCCTCATTTTAATGTCTGCAGGATCTGTACCAATTCATTCCTGGTGTTGGTATTTTGTGTTTTCTCTCTTTCATTGACCAGTCTTCTGAAGGCTTTCACACCCTTATTCTTCTTTTCTGAGTTAGTTTTAGTCTTGACCAATTTCCCCCCTATTCCTTGCTTGCTTTCTAGCTATATTTTGAAGGTGGAATAATGACAAATACACCTTTCTGCAGATCGGCTGTGGGTTGTGGGGGCCACGGGTGACTCCAGGGCTTCTGACTGTGCAGCCTGATGGTCGGCTTTGCCGTAAACTCACATCAGGAAACCTGGAGGAAGCAACGTGTTTTGTTTTGTTTTGTCTTGTATTTGGTGGGGGTGTCTAAGCAGAAGTTCAGTTTTGGATGCTGGATTTGAGATGTCAGTTGCACTTTTAAGAGGACATGTTAAGTACACATTTGGATCAATGACTGTGGAATTCAGAGACATATCTAGACTAGATATGTAAATGTGGGAGTCCTCCTTATAGTAACAGTATTTAAGACCAGGAGAATAAATGACATCTTCAATAGCATGAGTGCAGATGGAACAGAGAAGACTAAAATCTGGGTCCTGCAGCATTCCCAAACAAAGACATATGGCGATGTCATAGAATAAGTAGAGACTGACAAGGAGCAATGAGGGAAACCATTCTGAATCCAAGTTAAGAAAGTGTGTAAAGAAGGAGCAGTTAAATTTGTCAAATGCTGATGCTATGGTGAGTATGATGCCTGAGACTGAGTATAGGAGTTAGCAACACGAAAGTCACTGGGCAGCTTTACAAGGATTAGTTTTAGCAGAGAGGTAGACAGCAAAATCCAGGTTGAAGTGGGAGATGTGATAAAATAATTGGAAACACTGAGTATAGACAATTCTGGAGGCATTTTGCTCCATAGAACAAGGAAAGGGGAAGTGGTGATAGGGATAGTGAAAATAAAAATGTATTTTTAAGATGGGAGAATGACAGGATGTCTGTATGTGCAAGCAATGATCAAGTAGAAAAACATTAATGCAGCAGGAGAGGGGGACCTCACGGAGCTGTGTTCTTGTGTCGGTGAAACGGAAAATGATCTAGTAATTGTCCTCTTCCTCTCCTACATCCTTCATATTACACAGTGAAATTCCTTTTAATCGTGTATGTAACACGGCTTTGAGAATACCATTATAAACTGATTAGTAACGGGAAATGTTGGAGAAACTGTAATACACATTTTTTTAAAATGTCACTCCTTTTGGCTAGTAACATCAAACTCTAGCATAAAAAGAAAAGGATAAGTGAAATAGATACCTGAACAGCAAACATCACTAAGCTCAGGTGTTTTGATGCAGAGGACCTTAGGGTCATTACCTAGGCTATTTTATGTAAACTAAGGAAGCAGATTCACCAGCAAAATACAATGGCAGCAAGGCAAAATGACAGAAACCAGCAGAGGAACTAGACAAAACAAATTTTGGAAAATTAGACAAGTTCAGGTAAATAGATTTAACATACATATAATTTATTTAATAGATCTTAACACATTATTTTGAGGTCAGAGAGTACAGAAGTAAAAACTCTAACTCTGAAAACTACTGAAGTTGCCATCCTTTGCCTCAGTTCAATAATTGTTCCTAATGAGGTTGAGTTCTCTTATCAATATATGGTAATAAACAATGGAAAAAATTCATAGAAAATTTGTAATAAGCTCAAAAACATATTTATGCATAAAGGGATTTGAAGGACTGACCAGAAAGTGTTGCTTAATGATTTAGTTCACAAACTTTATTTCCTGTCATTTCTGATAAATGAAGCTTTAATGTCTGCCTACAGATAAATATATCAAGATCTGACCATCTCTAATATAACTAGACAAGCATATCTTGGGATGTGTGTTTTAAAAAAATGGAAAGACAAGCATATTGGTCACTGAATAGTAAACTGTTAGAATCTTAGAGTTTATCTAATCTATGTTGTATCTTCTCAATTGTGCAAAGTTCACAGTATATGGAAATGGACATTTATTTCTTCTTGTCAGTCTAAATCTCCATCTATATTTCTCATTGATTATTGAGGAGAATTATCTTTTTAACTGTATTCATATTTATTGTGCTAAGATATTTTCATACCACCAGCTCTCTATAATTAATAAGGAATTGGATTCTTAAGTAAATTACTTTTATGATTTAAAAAATTATTTTTATGTAATATGATTATTCTGTAACAATTGGAAAAGAAACTCAGATGACCTAGGTTAAATATGAAACATAATGTCTTAAAAATACAGCTCTGGAAATTGGCTCTATTCCAGCCATGTCAAATAAGAATTTTTGTTTGAGGTACATATATAGCAGCAGACAAGAGAACCAAATACATTTTATAGACAAATGAAATCAAGTTTAGCTGGAGCCCTGGAGATAAAAGGGGTGAAAAGAAGCTATCGTGTGTGGGCTAAGTAGTAGTAAACCACTTTAATGAGTACTGGAAATATTTCCTTCACTTTCATAGAAGAAAACGGTTATACAAATATGAGAAGTTGTTGGTATAAGTATATGGTGCTGTATCATTGTTCATAAGGCAAAAAAATAAAGTAACAATCAAGAGGAGAAATTTAAATAGACTATAGTTCAGCTACAAAATTGATTAATATGGGAATATACACAGCATAACAGTGATAAATATAGGATTGTAAACATTTGTGTGATACAATTTGTAAAGGAAATACACATACAAAGTGTATGAAAATCCTTCTATTTGGATGTTTATACATTAAAATATTAGTAATGATTCTTCAGGAGTGGTGGGAATAGGAGTTATTTTATTTTTGTAGCCGAGATTCTGTCATTTTCATGTTGGTACATTTAGATCCGTGTCAGTAGTTTTCACAAATGCTTGATATTACTATTAAATTTTTTTAATTCATACTATTTGATTAATTTTCAACCTTGTATAATTTTTTAAGGGGTGTGATCTAGTCATTAACAAGGACTTTCCAGGAGAATTTCAAAAACCTGGAAGTAATTATCATATTTTACTAAAACTAAAAGCAGAGTAAAATAAAGTAACATCTCAACAATGCAAAGAAAAATATGCAATGAAACAAGAGTGAAAGAAACTACATTAAAATGTTAGTATTGGAATCAGAGGTAAATTTTTTCTGTATCAAAATGTTAAGAGTGGTGGAATTGGAGTGACTTTTCTCTGGCTTTATAGCTTTTTGTGTCAAGTTTTCTATGATGGTCAGGTATTACTTTGATAATTCAAAAGTATAATAACTTACCTGTAAAAGTAAAATAAATTATTTGATAACAGTGTATTCAACTTTTTATACAAATTTGATTTAAAACCTTGCAAACTTTAATTTCTAAGGTGATAAGGATCTTTGGCAGGAGGTCAACCCTGGGAAGATGGATCACAGGCTTCCTTTAGACTCTAAAACTATAAACTTTATTGTCCTAAAACTGGCAAAATGATAGTTGTCTGAGTGTCGTGCTATTACTGTAGGTTCTGTTTTTAAGGTGTTCATGCTGAAATGCATGTGATTTTGTTATTGAAATAATGCTAAAATAAATCTAAAGTCATGCTTCTGACAAAGAAATTAATTCATAAACGCTTCATTGCTGGATAATGGAGACAATATTTAATCAGGTATAATATATACTTTTATATAAAATAATAAAATATTTGAATATGTATAAAAAGAGATGAATCAAGGATGATTCTAAGATGGTAGAGTAGAAAGTAGCAGGAGTCTGCCTCCTGATAGAGATAACAGTACTGCCAGAATCTATCTGATGTACTTATTTCAGAACCCTGGGGTCTGTGAAGGTTTACAGCTTCCAGGGATAGGCTTGCACAGTACATTAGTTACTTTGATCAATTTCATCTCTAAGCACAGTAGCAGGTGCCCACTTATCCATGGGCGCAGCTGTGCACATGTTCTGGGAATGACCTGTATGCAGCTTGAGGGAGTCAGGGTGGGGGGAAAGGGCATTAGCTTCCAAATACAGGGATCTGTGTGCTTCTGACCACAGAGATGAAGACAAAGAAGCAAGGAGCCATTGTAGTTGTACCTCCTCATATTGTTGCAAAACCCTCTCCCGCTGGCTAAAGTGACTCCTGGGGATTGAAAGGGCTTGAACTCTCCCCCTCCCTTCATTTCCCACTTTTTCACCCTTTGAGAGCCAAACATTAAATATTTGGACATTCAAAAACAACTGCATGTAAAGGGAAAATTAGGAAGTGATTGCACATGCCCAGTGAAAGGAACAGACTCAGAAAAGGCCTGAAAAAACCTTAAGTTTACACCTTAGGCTTATCTTTGGTGCAGAAACAACCTTCAACAACAACAAAAAGCCATAAAAACAGTAAGAAAAAAACAGTAGTCCCTTGGATAGTGGAAAACCTTATCCTCTAGACTTGTCACTTTATTAGATTCAACCAATTTTCAACAACAAAAACAAAATCACAAGGCATAATAAACAGGAAAGTGTGGCCTCTCAAAGGAAAAATAAATAAAAAACCCAGTGGCAGACATACTGGACAAAGACTTTAAAATTGTTCTAACAATGTTCAAAGAACTAAAGGAACTAAGCACAATAGCAGGTACACAAAGGAAAATGTGGAGCAAGTCAAGAAAATGATGTATGAATGAAGTAGAAATATCAATAAAGGGAAACCCAAAAAGAAAGTAAAATGAAAATCTGTAACAAAAAGTATAATTGAAATAAACAATTCCATAGAGGGATTCAAAGGCAGATTTGAGTAGTGTGGAGAATCAGTAAACTTGAATCCAAAGAACAGAAAGAAAGACTGAAGGAAATAGAATAGAAAATAGAATATTTGAAGAAAGAGTGGCTGAAATTTTCCCAAGTTTGCTAAAAGACATGAATATAAACATCCAGGAAGCTCAATAAACTCTTAGTAAGATGAACTCAGAGAGACCCAAACAAGACACATTATAATCAAACTTTTGAAAGAAAAAGACTGTGAAAAGATCTTGAAAGCAGCAATAAGTGACTCATCACACGCAAGGGGGTCTCAGTAAGATTATCAGTTCATTTCTCATCAGAAACTTTGGAGGCCAGAAGGTGTTGGACTGGTATTTTTGGAGTGCTAAAAGAAGGCATTAACCAAAAATCATATATCTGGCAAAACAATCCTTTAAAACTGAGGGAGAAATTAAGACACTCCTAGATAAATGAAAGCTAAGGGAATTCATTACCATTAGACCTGCTCTGCAAAAAATGCTCAAAAGAGTCATGTCAGAGTGAAATGAAAGGACACTGGACAGTAACCAGAAGCCTTATGAAGATATAAAGATTTGAATAAAAATAGATATATGAACAATTCTAAAAACTAGTACTGTAGCAATGGCTTATAAGTATACTTTTGGTTTCTTCATGATTAAGATACTAAAGCATTTTAAAGGATTATTTTGGTTTTGGACACACAGTTATAACAAAAAATCAACATACAAAAATCAGTTGCATTTCTATACACTAACAATAAACAACATGAAAAGGAAATTATAAAAACAATTCCATTTACATACACTAGTATAAAAAAATGGTTAGGCATTAACCAATGAGGTGAAAGACCTATACCATGAAAAATACAAAAACATTGCAGAAATTAAGACATAAATAAGTGGGAACACATCCCATGTTAATAGAATGGAAAACAGTATTGTTAAGATGTGAATGCTACTCAAAGTGATTTACAGATTCAATTACAGAAGTAATTCCTATCAAAATTCCAATGATGTTTTCTGCAGTAATAGAGAAACCTATCCTAAAATTCATATGGAGTTTTAAGGGACCCTGAATAATCAAAACAATCTCTAAAAAGAACAAAGCTGGAGGACTCACATTTCCTTATTTCAAAACTTAATACAAAACCAGATTAATGAAAACAGTATGATACTGGCATAAAGACATAAACCAATGGAAGAACATGGCAAAGACAGAAAGAAATCCTTACCTATATGCACACATGATTTTTGACAAGCATATCAAGACCATTCAATGGGGAAGGGATAGTCTGAAACAAATGATGCTGGGGAAAATGCAGTATATATATTCAGCCTTTAAAAGGAGGGGAGTTCTGACACATGCTACAACATGCATGAGCCATGGGGACATCATGCTGAGTGAGATAAGCCAGTCACAGAAAGACAAATACTGCATATGTCTGATTCCATTTAGGTAAGGTGTCTAGAATAATCAAATTCATAGACAGAAAGTAGCATGGTGGTGGCCTGGAGTTAGGGGGAAGAAGGAATAGGGAGATATTGTCTGATGGGTATAGAGTTTCAGCTTTACGAGATGAAAAACCACAGAGATGGATGTGCCAATGGTTGCGCCCCAGTACGAATGTATTTAATATCGCTGAACTTTACATTTGATAATGGTTAATATGGTGAAAATTATGTGTATTTTATCACAATAAAAAATGGGAAAAAGATCACTCAAGAAGCAGAGTAACTAGACAGTGCCAGTGTAAAATTGCATTTAATGCAACACATTGCACTATATAAAGTTCTTCATCATTTCTTTACATACTTCGCCTAAAGGAAGGGAAGTGAGAGCACCCTTTTATTAGTCAAAGATTTAAAAGGGCCTCTTTCAGGGAGACACACTGATTTACTCGACATCACCAGAAAACTTCTAGAAAATGTACCCAGAGACGATTGTTTCTGTTGCCTTCTTTCCTCTTGAAAAGCTTCCTGAAGGGAGTGGAGGCATTCCACATCATATTGTTCCAAGTACTGTCTTCAGAAAGAATGTCTCCTGTGAGCTGTCTCCTCGGCAGCAGCGCCTTCCTGCACCCCCATGTGCGAGGCAGTCCTGCCTTTAAGATGCAGGACCCTTGTTCACACTGTAGGTTCCATCCTTTGCTTCTCAGCAGGCAGTTGCTTCACACTGTCAGACTCTCAAAGCTCTGGCTTGGATGATGGCCAAGCTCAAAAGCACACCGTTGCCTCTTGCCAGAATGTCTTGGTTAGCAGTTCTCGATTTAGCATTGCTCTTTTGCTGTTATTAGTCATTTTTAAAGATTGAATATGAGGTTTAACTGTAAAATAGTGAGGCTGACTTTTCAGCAATATACCGGGACTTTTATGTCCTAGCGAATGTTTGTACCTTCAGTTGTCTCCCTGGGAAAATAATATCTTTTCCAGAAGAGATGCCATTGCTCAGTGTTCTTCAGAATCCATTTCCTAACTACTTAAGAAAAACATCTTTTACTAACTTTATTGAGAGAGGACTGCCTTCTGTCTCCCCACCATTCTTCCTTCCTTTTCCTTAATTTCCCTCATCTCTATTTTAGTAAATTAATTAGTTTGTGCATTCATCTATTCAATGATTTATGAAAAAATAGCTACTGAATGGCATTCTTGCTTGGCTCGGTTTTGTGTTTGATTTAATTTTGTGCTCTCCTTTTCCCCTTTTCCTGCTGGAGGCAACAGAACAGAGTGGTGTTAGTGGTGGCACCCAAGAATGTCCTGGAATTAGGATTATACAGGATTGTACAGCTTTATGGTGAAAGCCAGAAATAGCCTTTCATAGGGCACACTTGCAAACTGATTTAATATCTCAGATATACAAGGGATTAAACTGTGTGCAATGTCTACAGTAAGTAGGGATTTGGAAAAGCACTACAAACAACTATGAATAAAAACCTAGGACTACCTGTAAAATATCCCAAATCACTCAATGTAATTTTAGCATGGCATATAAGACCCTTCACAGTCTACCCCAGCCTCCCTCTCAGTCACCTTCAGTCAGTCCCTACCCATATCTGGTGCTTTAATCAGCTCCTGAAGGTCAGCTGTCCTCAACCTGGGGGAATATTGCTTTCCACCCCAGGGATTGTTTAGCAATGTCCGGAGAGCATTTTCGGCTGTCACAACTGGGTGGGTGGATGCTGCTACAGGCCAAGGATGTTGCTGATAAGCTAGAACACACCGGACAGCCTCCCATGACAAGGAATTATCAGCTCAAAATGCTAGTAGTACTTAGGTTAGAAACCCTGCTGTGGCCTTTCCATAGGTCATGCCTAGGCACCTGCCCTGACGTCCCTTCCTTTCCTTAGTTACCAAACTCTAATTGCCCATCTTAAAATTCAGCTCAGAGAACAGTTTATCTTTAAAAAGATTTGCCAAGTTGATTCTTTTGTCCTATTAATGCACTTTATTTTTGTTACTCAGTTTTTTCCCCTTACACATTAGGTCACAACTTAATTCTTTACTTTCTGTCTCTTAGAGCTCAAGGATAAGAAAAAGGTGTCCCATTAATGCTCTAACTCCAATGCTGGTGGCATGCTTGGTGCTTCATATATGTTTATAGAGAGAATGGAAACAAATAGGCAATTCATGTTAAACATGCCAGCACTGAGTCCTCGTCAGAGTTCACTCACCTTTAGTTCATTACGATAAGTCATGGTTCTTGTCTGCTACCAATGTGCTGGCATCACCATAGATTTTGGAAAAGAGGGAAATTGAGTATGCTTGAAATACAGTTCCAAGAGAACTTGCTTATCTATTACTTTCATTGTTAATACATCACTATGTTATTTCTTCTGTAGAGTCAGGCAGGTCAAACATATGTTGATAAGGAGAAAACACATGTTTTGTCCAGTGGTGCTAGGGTGTTTTCTCATAAAGCGGCCCTGG
Source organism: Phataginus tricuspis (assembly GCA_029783875.1). Taxonomy (NCBI): domain Eukaryota; kingdom Metazoa; phylum Chordata; class Mammalia; order Pholidota; family Manidae; genus Phataginus; species Phataginus tricuspis. Next base: position 20,682,348 of record JAQQAC010021848.1, on the reverse strand, counting down.
ACCAAGACCAGCCAGAACACCAAGCTGTGAAGCCCTGACCTGCTAGGCTGGGTCCCCTGCATCTTGTCTTAGCTGAAGACAAAATCCTTCTCTTTCAAGGGCTAAGGAACCCAAGTTAACTGCATGCTTCCAATATTGGAGCACTTCCATGTAGATGACTTGCTAATGTGGCTACCCAGACTATGCCGAAAACTCGTGAATGGGTTGATGGTTTGTGTTTGAGCAGTTAGTTGGTATTGGGGTGGGGAAAGGGTTTCTGGAAGAGTTTATATCGACGCGATATTTCAGACAGGTTCACGTACACGCCTGTCTCCCTGTGGAGTGACACACGGGCAGACAGTCTTTTCTTGACACTTGAAAGCTGCTTGAAACAAGGCATTACTTGTCCTTTTGTACCTTTTAGGTATGTTTTCAAATTTCTAACCACATGAGAATTTAAAAAATTTTTATCTTTATTTTCGGACGGACTTGAAAAAGGCTTGTGGGACCAGGAAATAGTAATAACAACAGAACATAAGAAACTACAGAGGAAAGGAAGGATTTCTACCTCGGACTGCAAAACAGAAAAATATCTTGAAACTTGCTGAGTAAACCCTGGGAAAATGTCTGCATTTTTATATTAACAAAACTGTACAGCTTTGTCATTGAGAAAATTATTTTGAGATATAGACATGAGCAGGAAGATGAGAATGAAGATTTTTTCCCAAACTTAATTTTTTAATAGTGCAAACAGCTACAGAAGATAAAAGGGGCTGCTTAAATGGCACATTAAAAAAAAAAAGATTTAAACTAATGAGGGATCACGGACAAAAATAATGTGTAAGGGAAAAAAGGCGAATCAAGGTAGGAAGATAATATAAAAAGATGGCTAAAAACATACTTAGCACTTCTGTATTTCCAAGTAGCAAATGTAAAGAGAGCAGCATGGTTTGTTACACAACCTCAGAACTCCTAAAACAAAAACATGTGTCCCAGTACTGAGATGCTGGAGACACACGTCTTGTTGGTCCGCATGAGATAGGGAACACGGCCCCCAGTCGCGTCCGCACAGTGAGTGTCTTGCACGTGTTTCTCGTCAACACTTCCCTGGTAGGCTAGAGCCACCACCAGGACCCATCGGTCAGGGCGGTCCCTGCTGCTGTCGGCAAGTAAGCTGCCCTTTGCTGAGCTAAACCACACATCTTACAGTTTTTATAGAAATGGGTGCTCTGGATATCTACTGTGGACCCTAGCGGGTCGCCTTCCCGTTTCCCACGCCCCCACAGGTGTTTTCGTTGCTTTCTCCATGTTTCACATAATCATAAGCCCCATGCACCGATTTTACAAAACATAGTCTTGACCACTTGGATTAGGGGTAGGATCTGATGTAAAATGGGCCATGCTGGTCTTTATTCTTCATCCTGTTCCTTGCCCCTAGTTTATTCGTTCAGCGTCAGTCAGGCTACTTTCTGAGCAATCATAGTCCCTTCCCCGTGTATCTAGAATTGGGACAGAGAGGGAGAGGTGATGACAGTTGCTAGTCTGGAGGCTGAACCTATAAAATAAACTCATATACAATGAAGATTAGACATTTTTAGCCAGCTTTATAAATTCAAAGAGCAGAAGTTGGTCCATAGATGGAGGGAGCTGTGCATTAGGTATGCAGAGGAAAGTACCCAAGACACAGATCTGAACATGTTTCTGAGGTTGATTGCCTCTGATTTTTGGCTTCCATGGGGTATCTGTTTCCCATAAGGAAGGGAAGGAAAGAGGCCTCTGTAACTATGTGTTTAAATGAATGCAAATTCCCTTGCACATTTCTTCTTTATTTCTCTTGACCAAGTTTTGCTTGATTTTGCTGCAGTGGGCTAGGGTTATATTCCCTGACAAGAGGGAGGGCAGCTGCTCTGTGTCAGTGGTTCAGAGCCAACGATACACTTTAACAGTGAGCTAAGTTGGGGAGAGCAGAGAGTCTTATGTGAAAATTGAGGTCTTGCACAAGGACGTAAAGTTGAATAGAATACAGCCCCAAATTTGTCCTAAGTGTGTAATTTATTTGGAATATTATTTTTTGTTTTAATGTGGAATCATATTTTAATATTTCTGCTGGAGATTTAAAGGATCTGAAGATAAAAGACTCTTTTGGGTGAACTTAAACCATCTGTCGACGTTAGTGAAAAGCTGCCTTAACTTTCCCCTCTGAGCATTTTCTTAGGGCTATTTGTGGAAATGCATCTTTTAGGTTATGACCTTGAAAGACAAGACCTATGTGTGACTTTTCTCTGCATTTCCCCTAGGGGTTGTAGAATGTCACAGAATGTTCATTCAGAATTTCTGGATGTTCCTTTTTCAAGAAGGACTTTCTAGAAAGTCTTGAATTGACAGTAGTTGCTTTATGGGAAGAAACATAGAGGCTCTGGTCCATCTTATGTAAAATCATCAAATACCTTCCTTGGCTGAAACAGTTCCGAGTTCTCCCCTTCAGTCCCATCAGCCCCCCTGTTATGCAGTCGGCACTGGGGCAGGTTACGCTTCTCTGCTGGGAGCAGAGTAATGGATGCTCCAGCCACATGACCCGGGGAACTACTGCATCTCCGCAGCAGAGCGGCTGAGAGGTGCAGGAAGGCGGAACCCTTGTCATCAGCCTGCTTTAAGCGGGGGCTACTCCTTTCTACTCCCTGGAGGAGAAAAGCTGAGCTTCCTTCAAAGCTGGCAGGCCTGATACGCTTTCCCCCAAGTTTGTCTGTTAACTGGTGGTCAAGGAATGGCCTGTCTTCTCATGAAGCGGCTTGGTAGGTACACTTCAGACAAAATGAACGTTTGCCCCTCAAAAAGCACATATCTTAGTCTGACAAAGAGCTTATTTCTAAGAATGTGTAAAATTGAAGGCAGAGAATTGTCTGCTGAGATCTGTACTCTTCTGCACTTAGAAGTCGGCGAGGTTTTTTGATTCTTCGAAATCAGCTCTGGCTCCCAAGCTCCCGGGCTCCCAGCAGCTTGGCTGACCAGCCTTCCAAGAGGCAAATAATGGGCACACGTGGTTCATCCTCCTGACCGCCTCCCTAGTGGCTCAGGTGGAAGGAGGGTTATTTGATGATGGCAGCGTTTCCCACACCAAAATGTACCCGTAGAGTTTCCAGTCTGCAGTGGCATTCTCATGCAAATCTGACTTTAATCTGAAATACCAGTGACATATATTTAGACAAGTTTCCCCTGCCATGAGGCAAAACTCATTATGATGTAATCGCTTTAATCCAGAGTAGACATGGGTTATTAAGTATCAAACTGTGTGTGTTTATTGCTCATTATTATATTTAGAGGTTTAAATAGCTTCACTACTTTGAGAGGTGGTGATAAGCTTTCAAACATTTGAAACCCAAATGACTACATTGTTCGTTTATTCCAGGGCCATGATTTTGTTTAGACAGGAGCAAAATGTTTTTCATGTGTAACTTTCCACCTAGGAAGTGAATTTCAGACACAGAGCAGAGAGAAGACATTTTCTAAATTAGAGTGTCAGTGGGTAGAGAGGCAATATGAAGTTGAAATGTTGAATCTATAATCTCACCATTCAGGCTTAAACAGCTTTTGAGGCGAAAAGGGTGAGTTTGAGCTTTCTATGAAGGGTTATCTCTGTGGTTGTGACTGTGGAGTGCCAGAAATCTGGAACTATCAAGATAAATATCTGAGGCTTCTTTTTCGGATATCAATATCCAGTATCACCAGGGGACGTATCTGTTAGTCACAATCACTTCATAATGGCTGTCTTGGCTCAAGGAACCTCGGATTTAAAAAAGACAAAAAAAAAAAAATGGGAGTGATAGACTTTCAAAAATTGGTTATAATTAAACTTAAAGCTTTTGTGAGGTCTATCAAAATATGATAAAAGCCCCATATTAACCCAAAAACTGCTGGGAACCTTTTCCTTTACTTAAAATTAGGAAGAAGTGTAAGTTTGACAGTTTTTTTCTGCACTAAAGTAAATAGCATTAACTATCGGTACTCATTGGAAGACATTTAAAGTTCCAATTTTGAAGATTCTGAGACAAACGTCTAGCATCCATGGAAAAAATTACTAATTGATGCCTTTGTGTTTGAACGGACGTTCCTGGACACAGCTGTGTCAGGTGCTTTCTCACCCTATTGTTGTAGTTGTGGAATGAGTCTCAAACAGTCTTGGTTTTTTTTCTTTTTGAAAATGAAAATGCTGATGTATGATTCTGTTATTCACATACTACTTTTAGTCAGGTTTTTCCCAGTCCCCTTTTCTAAGGCTTTTCACATTTTAGGCATCCATAGCAATCCTGATCTGTGCCCTAAGAAAAGGCTTGGTCCAATACCCACTAAAGACTATGGAGTCAGTGTAAGAGGCTGAGAACACACCCCAGAGAGAACTGCTGCTCTCTTAAACCGTCTTTACAGTGTGGCGGCTTCCCCGTGAACAGGTTGTGCTGAATGAGAATCCTGATTAGCAGGTGGTTCTGAACATTACATTTTACTCAAAGCGTTCTTACTGAGGGCAGGTCACTCAGGATGGAATCAAGACACAATAACCTTAGCTGCCTGAACAAGCTTTAATCTACTAGTAAGAACGAAATCATTTAAAAGTGTAAACAGTTGAATATTTTCCTTTTTTTCTTTTAATAAGGAAACTTGGCTGAGGTTTATTAAAGTTTCTTTCTATATGTAATAGCTTATTACATTGAGAAGCTGTGTGAAATGTATTTCTAGCTGCTGGGAATAGCTGTTTTCTCCTTAACCATCCGTCTCCCCTCCAAGAGAAGGCTCAAACATGTACGGGTATAGACATTCCATAAAAGAACTGTATTTAACTCCTACAGCCCAAAGAGAGCTTGAAGCTCAAAATTATTTGATAATAATAATGATTTGTCTAATATATAGTCTAAGATAAAGTCTAATACTGACCTTGTTCACTCATTTAATGACTATTTACTGTGTTTTTCTCAGGTAAAATACATTGTTTCAGAAACACTGAGAGACAAATTCAGTACTCAATAGGTTGACAATATATCAAGAAAGATAGAAACAGTGTGCAAATTATTATAATATAAAGAGGGATAAATCAGCTACATTTGACATTAGGGGGAAAGGATAGATCATTTCAAATTGGGGAGAGTGCTGTTGATGAAACTGTAAACTAGCTCTAATTGTATGGGGAGTGATTTAGCAATACTTGTGAAAAGGGCCCGGAATTCTACTTGATCTAGAAATAATTGTTTTTGAATTTATTTTACAGATATACTCAAATATGAGAGACATTATGTATTTTTCAAAGATGTTTATTGTAGCATGGTTCTTAGTATATTTTTAAAAAAAGAATAAACAGTTAATGACGCCCATCTGTGGACTTTGATGTAATGTAATACAGGCAGTTAAAAAGAATGAGCCCCGCTCTGGTATGAGGCGGCGAGCAAGGCACAGTATCGTTTCTGGGTGATTTTTGTCAAAAATGCGTAAACACAATCTAAGCATGAAAAAGCATCAGATAAACCCAATTCGAAGGACGTTGTACAAAACCCCTGACCAGTGTTACTCAAAGTGTCAACATCACAAGGACAAGGGAAGAGTGAGGAAGTATCAAAGATCGTAGGAGATAGGACAGCTAAATGGGGTATAAAACACTGGATTGGATCCTGGAACAGAAAAAGTGTTAGGAAGATAGGAGACATTCAAGTATTAACAGAATCGTAACAATAGTGGTTTGCCATCTGTTAACAGGAGAAGCTAAAGGGTGTAGAGAAATCTCTGTCCTGAATTGTAATTCTTCCATACTTATGAGAAAATACATGCATGTTCAAAGACTGTTAGCTACTACCCACCCTCTCTCTTTCTCACTGCTCTTCCCCACTGTTTTGAGGTAAAGTAAGACTCATTCTCCTCTACTTTTAAGCTAGTCTTAGACTCAACTTTAATCAGAAATAAAAGAAACCTAGAAAAGAATGTATTTTTTGCTAATTCTTGTTCATATATTTATTTTTCTTTAACGTTTTCATCAAATGTTCAAGGATTTCTGTGGGATTTGTTCAGTCCTTGTGTAGAAATTTTTCCACTGAGATAGAAAAAAGTATTTTTAGCAATATTCTTTTTCTGTCTTTGCAATGACAAATCAATTCATCACCTTGGCATGGTATCTGCCATGTGCAATGTAGTGTGCTAAGCATTAGGAAAAACATGAAGCAATATAGGGAAAATAGGTGAGAAAGAAATTTACAATCTACTTTAAACTACAACCAGATAGCTTTTAAGATGATTTTTCTAATAAAATTTCTAGGTTTTTAAATAAATATTCACATCTTTCTTTTAAAAACCACGCCACGCTCACCTTGCTTTGCACTCATATCATAAGCACCATATCATAAGCTTTCACCTTCCAAGCAATTGTCAGGGTGTTTCTCTTGATATGTCATTACCTCTAAGCTACTTTTTCCTCTGTCTCTTGCTTTCTGACCCTGAGGTACATGTTAGGAAGATAGAGTGAGAGGGAATGGAAGGTGCTATTGTCTGACACATACTAGTCACTGTATATCTGGCATCAATAGGGAGGGTTTTGGCCTGTGTGTGTCCAGGTCAGCATAGGGGGGATTTCTGACACAGAGTTTTCCTGGGACACCTTGTCTCTGATAGTGTTTCTTCAGGGAAATGCACTTTTGATCAAAGTGGCTTCAGGGTTGGGGTTTGTTCTTCAATTATATTCATGATTGGATTAGCCTCATAACCTTATACCTGCCCTATCGCTTTCAGCATCCTCCAGCCTGACAATGTGCTTTGATTGGAACAGTGTTAGGCAGCCCAGAATTGACCGTTGAAATTTAGAGATATTACAACAAATCTGAATTCCCAGCTTCTTTTGCACTGTCCAAAGATCTGACAACACGAGGTTCATCTTCCCACAGAGCAAAAATCTGCAAGTGCTGGGTTACAACGGCCCCCTTGGGATGGGGCAGGTGCTTTCCACACACCCAAACACTCCCACGTGTCTTTCTGATCAGGAAGCCCATCGCTGCTTCTTATCATCATGCTTGGAGGAAGTCAAGTCCCCCTTGTACCATGATGAATGGGAATCCTTCTGCTGTAGGCGAACAGCACGCTCGAGTGCCCCCAGAAACGCATCTACATCCACTGTAACTTCTGCTGTGTGGGGCTGTGCAAATAAATGTCTGCCCCAGTGGAGGGAGCAGATGGTGAAGCCTTTCAAGGTGACTTCATCCTCAGCCCATTATTTTCCATACAGTATACAGAAGGAAGAATCTTCCTGCACAAATATCTACTGTTTTTTTGTTCATAGTGTCATTTAATACAATTCCATTGAGACAATAAAAAATCATAATCATAGAGTACACTCCTATTATTTTACATTAAACTAACAAAAATTTTAAACATGAGAGTTTGGCAAAAAATTAAATATTTAAAAGTGAAACAGGCAAAAAAAATGCTTTCAAGAGAAATAAAATGATTTAGGAGAGTGATTCCACCTGCCATTCTAATCAGTAGTACTGGCCTTGCAGGGAGAGAGGAAGCCCCTGCCCCTTCAGGTGGGTTCAGCTCTCCGGGGCCTTCCATTGTATCATCATTGGGTCCTCCGCATGGTGTTCTTGTTTATAAAAAAAAAATAAAAATAAATAAAAAAAAATGACATGACGCTTCATGAAAAGGCATGGAGGAAACCTAAGCACCTATGACTCAATGAAAGAAGCCAATCAGAAAAGTCTGCAGACTATATGATTCCTACCATATGACATTCTGGAAAAGGCAAAACTGTGGAGATGCTGAAAAGATCATGGGTTGAGGGAGGGGAGGGGAGAATAGGTGGAGCCCAGAGTATTTATAGGGCATTGAACCTACTCTGTATAATGCTGCAACGGTGGGTACACGTTGTTATATGTTTGTGCAAACCCGTGGAGTGTGCAACACAAGGAGCGGACCCTAATGTAAACTGTGGACCCTGGGGGACGGTGAGGTGTGAATGTAGGTTCATCAGTTGTAACACACGTCCGGCTCTGGCGGGGATGAAGATAATGGAGGAGGCTTTGTATGTGCGGGGGCAGGAAATATATGGGAAATTTCTGTACCTTCCCATTAATTTTGCTGAGAACGTAAAACTCTAAAAATAACGTGGCACATTGGAAGGCTAAGACTTGAACCCACATGACGTAGGACTCCCCTAAATGCTTCCTTCAGCTTTAATATGACTGCAGTAGTCAGACTTTACTAGGACCTTCCCACTAGCCACACAGGAGCCCGTGTTCACCTTATTGTAGCCTCATAGCCCACCTGCATGCTGGCTTATAAACAAAGCCAGCCATGTCCTCATTAGCTTGAGTTCAGTCCTTCCTCACAAAATTCACGTACTAGCTAGGATTTCTGTGAATAATGTGTCCCCGCCCCCACTTCTCTTCCCTGGTCTGGCTCACTGGACCTGAAATACCATGTGACCCCCTGGGTCTCATGGGCCCCTCCTAACCAAATTCTGTATTTTATTCTTTTACTTCTGTCCTTGCTCCCACTCTCTTGTCATGTAGTCGTTCCATGACTCACCTGCTTTTCCTTCTCTCTCAGTTGTCTGAAGGCACCTTGAAACAAAGAAGAAATGAAAATTCTTGTGACTTTACATTTTTTATTTAAGAACTTAGAAATGAGTATTTAAGGTCTGTTGTCAAAAATTTACAAGTCTGTTTTTGTTTTTATTCAGCGCACCTCAGTATCTTGTTACTGTGCCTTTGACTGTGTAAATAAAGCATTTGCTTTGGATAATGGTATTTAGAATCAAGGATTATAAATTACCTTCTGGTCATAAATATCAAATCCATAATCAGTAATAAAGCTGTATTCCTTAATTACTTTGCTTTTACCATCTGCCAAGGAATACATTAAAGGATGTAGTAAACAAAAGGAGAGAGCTGTAAACCCTGACTAAAGTTCTCATGAAACACCCGGAGGAGTTTTCTCTTGCAATAAATGACATGTGACTTCAGTGGCAGATCTGAGGTAAGCGGACAAGAAGGAAGCTGTCAGAGAAGATTGAAAGGCAGGTGTGTGATGGATATAAGGCAAGTCTCAACAATTCCTTTTAAGCTTTCTTAAATTTTAACTCTTGATTGGACTGTAACATATTGATATGCTACCTCTCTGTTCATACTTGCATACAGGTAAAAAAGCAAAAGGCATTTACACTATAATTGGCTGGGTTTTGAAATGGAAGTGCTGTTACTCAAGTAGTGAGCTGTAAGACTCTGGGCAAAACTTCATGCCAGTAACCGCTAGGCTTGAAATTTGGAAATATGTATTTGAGGCTGCAAATTGTTTTCCATGCTTGGGCAGTACATGGTTTTCCATCAGTTGGAGGCACACAGACTGTTCAAGCTGGGAGGATTTTGGAAATCATCTACTCCAAGTATTCATTTTTTAGATGAGTGAGTTAAAATAAAAATTATGAAAAGTGTAGAGAAGAATCTAGGGCATTTGTTTGAGGATAAAATTCATTTCATATTTGGAGAAGAGGACCAAGAAAATGCTTGATAAGAAGTGATAGTACTCCGAATTAACGTGGAAAACACAATAAAGGTGGGACTTATTTAAATAAAAATCATGTTGTCTGTGGGTGAGGTCCCTCATATGATGTACACTCTTGCCAAGTATTATGGAGGTGGTTGCCAGCAACGTCTCAGAAAAAAGAAAAAAGTTTTCCACTCTGTTTAAATCATTAATCATACTGATTTCTGACAATTTAAGTTGTGTTAGATAGTATGGTTATTAGCATTAAATATCTGAATTTTACTGACCAGGATTTGCATGATAATCTAAGAAAATTTGGGGTATGGCTGACTGAGGAATCATTCTATGTGCCTAGCAAGGATTTTTAATTTTAGGAATACCAAGATGCTAATCTTAAGATTAATTTTTAAAATTTTATTTAAAGATATATTTGTTTTTAGAATGAGTGGTATTAGGATAATGATAACCACAAAGATCTCAATCATCTTTTTATAGTATTATTCCATTTTGAAGAGTTTGCTTTAGCATAGCCTTCCAGCCTTGCTTCATGCTGGTTGAAGCTATTTGGATCAGTTATAGCTTGTGAAGCCTTATACAGTAACACTGTAAAACTGGAAATAATGAATGAAGCACTCGGAATAAAACTTAGCGTGAACCTTGAGTTAATGAGGGGTGCATGCTGATATTTAAGCTACAAAATGGAGAGTCTAATATGTGTGTCTATGTAATTGTGTATGTATATAATTGTGTGTCCATATAACTGTGTCCATATACAGACTCATAAATGCGAGGGACTATGCAATTCTTGTCATAATAAAGTCTCAGACACATGAGAAAACTCCGTATAAGGCAGAAAGACAACTTTAACGAATCTATCAAATTGCCAATCTTCTACTCTATTCAAAGATGAACAAGGAAAAAAGAGCAGTAAGAAATATTTGGAGCTTTTTCAGAGTCTGAGAACTAATACAAATAAATGGCCAAAGCTCAAACAGCTAGAAGTCAGACAAAAATTTCAGGGCCTGGAATTCCATAAAAGCAGCAGGGTGTCTGGTGGAATAAAAAGAAAATAACTTCAAGCAACATACAGGTTCAAGTCCAGGTGCCGTCATATTTTAGCTGTGTGGTAAAGAGTGCATTACCTAACATGTCTGAACTTCACTTTTAGGTCTTTATCTTAAGGGAGGTTGCAAAGAACGTGTCTAAAATGCCTGATGGGTAATAGGTGTCGATATCCGTTGTCGGCCTTTGTGTGCTCTGCGCAGGAAGGCAGCTTGTTGGCGCGCTATCGCTTAGGAATTTGGGATTCACACTCTATAAGTAAATAAAAATTTAATGACGCTGGACATTTTCACAAAAAGAAATTAGACAAAATGAAGTCAGGAGAATGGAGGGCAAACACAAAGGCTGTTGCGAAAAGCTTTTAGTTAAAGCTAAGGCGTCAGGTACTAAGTTAGAGAACGAAGGAAAAGAATAGTAAGGGGGGAGAGAAGAGACAGGATTAGGAAGGAGGATTGTGTTACATGAAAACGGGAACATAAAATGTTACAGAGGAGAGAAGACAATTTAAAAAATAGTGAGGATGGTGCTGTAAGCTAATGTGCTCGCTCTTGGGGATTTATGCCAGCCCACTTCGTGAGCCTCTAATGAGGAGCTAATCCTGCCTGAGCTAGACAGGAGATTATATTTTAATGATAAGGGAGACACAAGGAACTATTTGCCTGTGGCCAAATTATTTCACTAGCTTGTGACCATTTTGTGAGGCATGTCGAATGAATTGAGGGCTCGTTTCCCATAAGGAATAATAGTTTTGGTAATAATGATAATATTCCCTTTGGACTTTTTATGAATTTGTAGGCTATTTTGTTTCTGCTTGTAGGTAGCAATGAAAGGGGCAATATTTAAGTATTTGGACAAAACAAAAATATGAAATACAGTCAGATGATTTACACCCAAATATGCCAAGAAGTCTAGGTTAAAGGTATGGGGTTGAGTTTGACACAGCTAGATTTCAGACCCTATCTTTGCATTTGTTTAAATACAGGTAAAGTTATTTAACAGTTTAAAGCCTCAGTTTCCTCATCTGTAAGTGAGGTTATGAATACAAGTGCTTCACATAGTCTTCATGTAAACCACACAGCACAGATCTCAACATAAACTCAGTATTTAGATTTGCTTTTGTCCTTAGTCATGACTACCTGAAGACTGGGGACAAAAGGATGGATGGGTGGGTGGGTAGGTGGAGGAAGGAAAGAAAGCAGTAGGAGAGGGAGAGATGGGGGAGTAAAGAAAAGTAGGAAGCAGGGAGGGAAAAGAGATATACTGTTACTTATTAGAACAAATTTTTTGCGTGTTTTAATTTGAAATCTTTGATGATAAGTTATATACTGCATTAAAATGATCATACATACACCAAGTATTTTTCTTAAAGGCAGTTCTTGCAAGGCAACAATCAAATAAACATTGAGAGACTTCAGATACGCGTGTCTAAAATTCATAGGGAATATAGGGGCTGGCCAGTGTTATATCCTGTCCATCAGCTTCCTTTAGAGGTTTTTAAATCAAAATCACTGATACAAGAATTCAAGTAATTTATAATAGCCAGTTGGAATACCAACTAGAGCCTGAAATTAAAATTTATTTATGCACTAGTGTCAGAGCAATTGATATATAGTGTCCTTAGAAAGTGTCGTTTGGGATATTAATGTTCTTAATGCCATCAAGAATGGGTGAAATGGATGTGATATAAACCTGCCAATTCATCTTTACCTGAAATAGGATATTAGAAATTTTAGTTTTCTCTTCTACATATACTTGTGTACATTTCATTACTTTTTTGCTTTCATACTTCAGGCAGGAAGTCTGGAACACACATGTTTTATTTATATTATTTTAAGAAAATCCCATTTTGACATCTATCCGATAAACCACAAAATTTATATAACCATAAAGTATTTCTGCTTTAAAATTTCCCATAAATAAAGGCAATAGATAAACAACAAAATGGGGGGGAAAATATTTGCAACTCACATCACACAAAAGGTACTGATCCTTAATGTATAAAGAGCCCCTACAGATCAGTGAGAAAAATGCCGAGCCTATGATAGAAAAATGAGCCAAGCATAAATAGTTCACAGAAAAAAGTACAGATGTTTCTTTTCAATGAGGTTGAGCATCCTTTTTTATGAGAATGCTAACTGAAACTACAATTTCATTTCCCAATTTTCAGATTGGCAAAGATCAACTTAAAAAAGAAAACCCACAGTGTTGGCAAATTCTAAGGGAAACATTTTCATATAGAGGTGGAGGTAAAATTGATCTGATTTATAAGAAACAAAATTGTCATTAGCAATTAAAATAAAAAATGTGCATCACCTTTGACCTGGAAAGCTACTCCTAGGTGTTTTTTAAGGAGGATAAATTGGGCCTATAGGCATCAATAAGAAAAGTGTCCAAACGTACCATATAAATACAACAAGATTCAGAACAGTGTATACAGTGTACAACTATTGAGTACAAATATGTCGTATATAAATGTGTATGCTGTGGATGTGCAAGGCCATCCTGGGTTCCGTGGTTTGCTAGTAAGACTCAGGACTCAGTTTCTATAGTCGTATGTATTAAAACAATTTATTACAACAAAGGATGAAAGCAAATGCAGCGAAGGGAAAAGATACGTGAGGCCACGTGTGGAGGGAAGTGCGTGCCAGGTCCCAAGGGCTCTCTCCCCATGGGGTCAGGCCCGCACAGTCCTTCAGCTACAAACTGCAGTAACCTGTGTGAAGTGTTGTCCACCAGGGAAGCTCAGTAGACACTCAGTGTCCAGGATTTTTACTGGGGGCTGGTTACACAGGTGTCCGCTGTCCAGCACATCTCAAAATTCTACATTCTCAGAAGGAATCTGTTCAGCATAAACCGCCACGTTTGCACCGTCTAGGTACAGTAAGCCACTCTTATTAGTGAGGGTGCGATGGGAATAAACTCATGTTCCTAAACACCTGCTGGTGGCTAACTTTGCAAGGAATCTTAGGGCAGCGGTCTCAGGCCGGCTACCCTAATTCCTTTCTGCACAGCTTCTGTATAGCAAGTCTCTAGAACAGTAAGAATAAGTGATGGTGGTTTCTCGAGGAAAAATATTCGACTGGCTGAAGGACAGGAGGAGATTTGAAAACGATGCTGTCTCCCACATTTACTCTTTTCTATCTTTTTTATTTTGTCCACTTTTCTACTCAATTTTTAGGCTTCATAGGATATGGGAATTCCAATGGCAAGAATAGGTGCCATAGGTCAGGCAAAATGGTTGGGCATGGTAGATCAGTGCTTCTCGAACTTCTCGTGTCCTGGCACACTTGCGGAGGGATACTATCGCTGCAGTTGCTGGCATGTACACAGGAAGGCTGTCTGCAGATAAGACAATGGGCTGTGTGCCCAGCCATGTCAGCCCAGCTTTGGGGGCTGTAGCCACAGCACTCCCCCACTCAACATCCTTAAGATGAAGGGGCTCTGCTTACACTTCAAATCCAAGATAGAAGGCAATTCCTCTCGACTTTAAAGATTGTGTTCTGGCAAAGGTAAACAGTGCCCACTGAAGTTCACCACTCCTAGGTTCCCTGGTCTTACCGACCTCCTACCTGGTTCCTCATTCACCTGAAAACAGGATCCTTTGCCTTTTCTCCGACTTCCGCACTGTCCCACCCACAGGGCTTTGCTTAGGCTCCTATGATTTCCAATAATGTTTTTCCCTTTGAAAATCCATCCGAGAAATTTACACCTATTTTCAAGGTCTCAGGTGAACTCTATCGCCTCCATAAATCCTGTGAGTCACCCATTTAGGGTTCATTTCTTCCATCTCGAACTCCATTTGTTTTTACCTCTAACTATAATACTTACCCTCTTGGGTTTTACCACATCACTTTCCCACCCTGGTTTCTCGTGGTTTTAGCCCTCCTTGGGCATTAGAATAGCTAGTGAGCTTCTCTAAACCTGATGCCAGACACCGGGGCTCAGCGTCCCTGACATTGTGGTTCAGGTGGTCATGTAAAGAGGGGCCGAGACTTCTTTCAGAGGATTCTAACATGCATCCAAGACTGAGCACTGCTGGTAGAGCTTCTGGTTTTCGAGCAAACTGCCTATGTTATGTTAGTCACTTGTTTGAATACTAGAATCATTTCATTCATTTGCATGAGATGGTTTAGAACTGACCATGTAGGGAGGACTGGCCAAATTCACTGCTTTGGGTAAATGTAACTCTGGGGTGGGGAAGGGGGAGCATGTTCCCAGCCCAGAGCAAATTACCTCTGAAGCCAAAAAAGTTAAAGGGAGAAATAAAGTGGGAGAAGACCATTTATTGCTTATATGCAATCCACTTCTGCTTGTCCGTGTTTCTCACACGTGGGCTGCAAAAAGGGACCCCACCCAACCTCTCCAGTCCAGACATGCCCTCACTCCTCCCTGTAATCACCCACTGATATGGAGACGCACTAAGACCAGGCTAGGGATTCTGGAAATATTGCAAGTCTCCCCACAGTAAGTGATCTTAAGTCTAGTTTTCTGAAAATGATAGATCCATGTACACTATTAGCAATTTCTAGTTTATATCATCAGGGAGAAGAAAGGTTCTTATTTAACTGTCTTCTTTGGCACATAGGCATGAATATTTTCAGCTAATTCACGTGTCAGTTTACTTACATTCAAGCTTTTATTTATGGTAGGAAAGACGACTGTAGCTTACAGTAATTAAGATGGAATTTCATTTGTCAGAGGACTATTCCTGTAATTTCTAATTTGCCAGGGTTTTGAAGGTGGAAATTTTTTAAAGTCGTTTTTATAATTAGATCATAAATATTAGCTTATAAAGTTTTCTACTGCATGATAAAAAGGTGATAAGTTTTTTCAACTTCCATTATGAAATTTTTTATACATATAGAAGATGAACAAATTGTTGTGGCTTTATATTGGATCAGCTTAATTTCCCAGAATTCCTGATTTTTGAAAACCAGATATGAAGCATCAGTTTTAATTTTATGCTCTCAAGTCTACACAGGGTGTCAGGCGTGCTATAGCTGAATCGGCAGCTCACTTGGTGGGAGAGGTGGGCACCTAGACTGGGCTTTTCCCCAGCTCCTGCCAGACTTCCTTCTTTAAGCTTCCCCATCTCTGTATAAGTAACCTGCTGCCCTGAGATACATGTTGCCATCTTTTCCTGCAGGCTCCCATGACAGTCTGGCTGGAGATGCTGTGAGACAGATGGGGGTTCCAGTTCATTCTCTCAGCTTCCAGGTTGCCCCTGTTCGTATCCACTCCACTCCCAGATTCCCTTCCCAGCCGCCTATCTGGCTGGCCCATAATGACTTCAGGCTCAGCTCTAGTCACAGGGCCAGCAGTGCTCACAGACTGTCCCCTCTGCTCCCATAAGGGCAAAGGGCTTGTTCCTGTATTCTGCATCATTCTTGGTGGTTCTTAATCTTTGAACCCTGTTGGACACAACACAAACATTTATATTTTCACCAACTGGATTCATAACTGCTCATATTTTGCCGTGTTTGCTTTTTCCTATTTACCCATCTATCTTTTTTGGAGAGAAGGAGCCTGGGCCATTTGAAAGTAAGCTTTAGAAATCATAATACTTCATGCCTAAACATTTTTAGCATGCAGTTTCTACAAATGCATTAACCATGTAACCATAATACCATTAGAACACTTAAAACGTAGTTACAAATTCTGTGAATCATATAGTCCCCCAGATCATATTTCAATTTCCTCAGTATCTCTAATATATCTTTTATAGTTACTTTCGGTAGCCAGATTTCCTAGCAAGGGTCGCAGATACATTTAGTTATGACTCTTTAATCTCCTTTATTGGAGAATAGTCCTCTAAATTTTTATTCCCCTAATGGCATGGGCTTTTTGAAGAGATAAGGCCAGTTGCATTCTAGATTCTGAGTTCATCTCTTTCTTTCCTGGGGTTCTTCTATGCCCTATATTTTTTAAACATTTAAAATTACGTCTATTGCTTGATTCAATTCAGGTTAAACTCTTCATGCAAGAATATTCCAAAGGAAAAGCTGTGCTTTTCTTTCATATCACATGAGATGACATCTAATGTCATGTGATCCCTAATTATGGGTGATGGTATGTTTAACTCCTGGAAGCTGTTAATCACCAGACCACTCCTTTCTGAATCAGGTGCATTTCTCCTCTTTGTAATTAGCATGTTATCTGTGGTGTGATACTTTTGTACCATGTGACTATCCTATACATTTTTTCTTTCTTTTTTTTTTTATAATTTCTTTTGGTATCATTAATCTACAATTACATGTGCAATATTATGGTTATTAAACTACCCCCTTCATCAGGTCCCCCCCACCAACCCCATTACAGTCACTGTCCATCAGCGTAGTGAGATGAGAATCACTACTTGTCTTCTCTGAGTTGTACAGCCCTCCCCATGCCCCCCCAACATTATGTCTGCTAATCGTAATACCCCTTTTACCCTCTTATCCCTCCCTTCCCGCCCTTCTCCCCCAGTCCCTTTCCCTTTGGTAACTATTAGTCCGTTCTTGGGTTCTGTGAGTCTGCTGCTGTTTTGTTCGTTCAGTTTTTTTCTTTGTTCTTATACTATGAGTGAGATCATTTGATACTTGTCTTTTTCGGCTTGGCTTATTTCACTGAGCATAATACCCTCTAGCTCCATCCATGTGGTTGCAAATGGTAGGATTTGTTTTCATCTTATGGCTGAATAATATTCCATTGTGTATATGTACCACATCTTCTTAATCCATTCATCTACTGATGGACACTTAGGTTGCTCCCATTTCTTGGCTATTGTAAATAGTGCTGCGATAAACATAGGGGTGCATCTATCTTTTTGAAACTGGGCTGCTGCATTCTTAGGGTAAACTCCTAGGAGTGGGATTCCTGGGTCAAATGGTGTTTCTATTTTGAGTGTTTTGAGGAACCTCCATATTGCTTTCCACAATGGTTGAACTAATTTGCATTCCCACCAGCAGTGTAGGAGGGTTCCCTTTTCTCCACATCCTTGCCAACATTTGTTGTTGTTTGTGTTTTGGATGTTGGCCATCCTCACTGGTGTGAGGTGATATCTCATTGTGCTTTTAATCTGCATTTCTCTGATGACCAGTGATGTGGAGCATCTTTTCATGTGCCTGTTGGCCATCTGAATTTCTTCTTTAGAGAAGTGTCTATTCATGTCCTCTGTCCATTTCTTAATTGGATTATTTGCTTTTGGTTTGTTAAGGTGTGTGAGTTCTTTATATATTTTAGATGTCAACCCCTTATCAGATACGTCATTTATGAATATATTCTCCCATACTGTAGGATGTCTTTTTGTTCTACTGATGGTGTTCTTTGCTGTACAGAAGCTTTTCAGCTTGATATAGTCCCACTTGTTCATTTTTTTTTTGTTCCCTTGCCCGGGGAGATATGTTCATGAAGAAGTCGCTCATGTTTATGTCCAAGAGACTTTTGCCTATGTTTTCTTCTAAGAGTTTTATGGTTTCATGACTTACATTCAGATCTTTGATCCACCTTGAGTTTACCTTTGTGTATGGGGCTAGTCCAGTTTCATTCTCTTACATGTAGCTGTCCAGTTTTCCCAACACCAGCTGCTGAAGAGGCTGTCATCTCCCCATTGTATATCCAAGGCTCCTTTATCAAACATTAATTGACTGTATATGTTTGGGTTAATGTTTGGATTTTCTGTTCTGTTCCACTGGTCTGTGGGTCTGTTTTTGTGCCAATACCAAATTGTCTTGATTACTGTGATTTGTAGTAGAGCTTGAAATCAGGGAGCATAATTCCCCATTTGATTCCTCCTTCTCAGGATTGCTTTGGCTATTCGGGGTCTTTTGTGGTTCCATATGGGTTTTAGAATTATTTGTTCGAGTTCATTGAAGAAAGCTGTTGGTAGTTTGATAGGGATTGCATTGAATCTGTAGATTGCTTTAGGTAGTATAGCCATTTTGACAATATTTATTCTTTCTAGCCAAGAGCATGGGATGCATTTCCATTTGTTAGTGTCCTCTTTAATTTCTCCTAGGAGTGTCTTGTAGTTTTCAGAGTACAGGTCTTTCACTTCCTTTGTTAGGTTTATTCCTAGGTATTTTATTCTTTTTGATGCAATTGTGAATGGAATTGTTTTCTGATTTCTCTTTCTGTTAGCTCATCATTAGTGTATAGGAAAGCAACAGATTTCTGTGTGTTAATTTTATATCCTGCAACTTTGCTGAATTCAGATACTACTTCTAGTAGTTTTGGAGTGGAGTCTTTAGGGTTTTTTATGTACAGTATCATGTCATCTGCAAATAGTGACAATTTGACTTCTTCTTTACCAATCTGGATGCCTTGTATGTCTTTGTTTTGTCTGACTGCTGTGGCTAGGACCTCCAGTACTATGTTGAATAACAGTGGAGAGAGTGGGCATCCCTGTCTTGTTGCCGATCTTAGATGAAAAGCTTTCAGCTTCTCGCTGTTAAGTATGATGTTAGCTGTGGGTTTGTCATATATAGCCTTTATGATGTTGAAGTACTTGCCATCTGTACCCATTTTGTTGAGAGTTTTAATCATGAATGGATGCTGAATTTTGTCAAATGCTTTTTCAGCATCTATGGAGATGATCATGTGGCTTTTGTTCTTTTTGTTGATGTGGTGAATGATGTTGATGGATTTTCAAATGTTGTACCATCCTTGCATCCCTGGGATGAATCCCACTTGATCATGGTGTATGATCCTCCTGATGTATTTTTGAATTCTGTTTGCTAATATTTTCTTGAGTATTTTTGCATCTACGTTCATCAGGGATATTGGTCTGTAATTTTCTTTTTTGGTGAGGTCTTTGCCCGGTTTTGGTATTAGAGTGATGCTGGCTTCATAGAATGATTTTGAAAGTATTCCCTCCTCTTCTATTTTTTGGAAAACTTTAAGGAGAATGGGTGTTATTTCTTTGCTATATGTCTGGTAGAATTCAGAGGTGAATCCATCAGGTCCAGGGGTTTTGTTCTTGGGTAGTTTTTTGATTACTGATTCAATTTCTTTGCTGGTGATTGGTCTGTTTAGTTTTTCTGTTTCTCACTTGGTTAGTCTTGGACGGTTGTGTCCATTTCTTCTATGTTTTCCAGCTTGTTAGCATATAGATTCTCATAATATTCTCTTATAATTCTTTGTATTTCTGTGGGGTCCGTCGTTATTTTTCCTTTCTCATTTCTGATTCTGTTTATGTGTGTAGATTCTCTTTTTATCCTATACATTTTTACCCAACAGTCTGTACATCAATCGATGATTCTTGCCTGGTTCAGTTATTTCACTGGGTGTCAAAAAATAGTGATTTTTCTAATTTTGTCATTCTTTCAATATTTATTAGTTTGCATCCTGTAAAAAAACAATAAAAACCTATTGAGATTTATGATCCTTATAAATGTCTTTTATTGTTATGTTAGGAATTTGCCTAACAACAAATAAGAGTGGTGAGTTGTCTTTGTTTACTTCCCATGTATAATATAAGATGCACCAGGTGTGAAATTTATGAAGGAAGCAAGAATAAATTTTTAAAGTGATGCCGGGTAGATGAGTATACACATAAAGACTAAGTTTTAGAGAAGGATTTATTGGACAGTTTTGCATGGTAAAAACATTATTGTATAAAATTCCAGTGAGTTTGAACTATGGTTTTCTTTGAGTATTTTTAGTCTATCTGTCATAACAGCTGTAGAGAGGCATGCCCTGGGGCTATTGGATAGAACTTAGAATGAGCAGAGTGGTTATAGAATATTTGTTTTGAGGGCTTCTTGAATTTGAGTGAGTCCTCTTTATCAAGAGAAATACACGACTGTCATAAAATCTACCAGGTCTATCATGAAACCTCTGATGGATACCAGTCCAAGCCCAAGCAATATCTCTTGGCCTCCCTGATGGAAAGACATAAGTCAAAACAGCACAGCTCAGGATCTCTTGAAATTTTGACATGATGGAATCTTAAACTGGTGAGTTTTTTTTTAAATCCTTGACGCAGACTACTTTGAAAGATACCCTAATAATATGGTTGTTCTATTAATATAAATAAATCTATACAGTATAATATCCTTTACTATTTCCCTTAATAAAATACAAAAGAATTGAGTATTTATGAGTCATGTAGAAAATTTTAGGGCTCTCTGGTTATTTTCCCAAATTAAACCCAAGGAGATATTTAAAAAAAAATGCACACAGAGAAAGTACTAATATTTTAAGGAGAATTAAAGCTAGAAGTATATAATATCCTTTAATCTGATATATAAAACAACTATTACCTGGATACATTGATCCTAAATTTTTTAATCTATAATTCTGTATTTTCTTAAAATTGGAGAATTCCACTGATGCAAAAATAGAATTTATGGTAGAAAAGTGATACAGAAGAATTAGGTCACACATGAGATAAAGTTCCTTAGGAGCCAAAACAATATGACTCTTAGAAGATCAACACATCTAAGTAGGCTATTTATTTCCAGTGTGGGTTGTAAGAAGCCTCTTAAAGTACCATTTGTTAAGTGGTTCTACAACCCTTAGGATTAAGAATAAGAAACCCAAAGAAAATAAGGAAAAAATGTAAGCCAAAAAAACTCTAGGGAGGGAAACAAGACAAATCACGCAACAATGAATCTAAACTACTTATGTCGTCGGCAGGACTATGCCCGTGCTCAGCACACAGAGATATTTTATTTCCAAAATAAGTTCAAGGAGTGAAAGGAAGTGTAAGGAGGGTAAGGAAGTGTAATGTCCAGAGAAAGAATCAACAGAAAAATGAAATAAAGTAATATCAAATCAAAGAATGAGGAGAAATCAAAACAAATAGGTTTAAATTGTTAAAGAAGTAAAATAAGTATAAGAGCAATGGAACGTTATGGAAACAATCCAGCAGAAGTAAGCAAATAGTATTTTTAGAAATAAAAAATACACTCCATGAAATTTAAAACGTGACTGATGGATTCAACAATAGATTAGATGCAATTAAAAAATAGTGAATGTGTAGATATGTTTGAGGACATCAGAGTCAGCACAGAGAAACATGGGAGTAGAAAAAAATAAATTAAGAGATGCAAAATAAAAAGTCTTCCTAATATGTCTAATAGGAACCGGAGAGAGAGAATAAAGAGATGGAAAATAAAAAGGTCAAAGCTATCAAGGCTCATAATTTTCAAGAACTAAAGAAAGACGTGAATATTATTCAGACTGTGTATAACCACACAGCATATCTGATCATTTCATTTTTCTGTTTAACACTTTTCCGTAGCTCTGCACGGCCCATAAATAAGAGTAAAATTCCTTGGCAAGACATATAATCAGAACCCTACTCTGTGTCCTTTGACTTTCATTTATTATCTTTTTCCAGCCTCACCAAACATCTTATAATTAATTCACAGGTTCTTTCTTATCTTTTCCCATCATTCATGAATCTGCAATGAATAGAATTCCCTCATGCTCACTTACTAGCATCTCTCACCCAACCCCACCTCCTTCGTGGTCTTCCAGGCTAGGCTTTACCTGCTTTTCCTTTAAAGTTAATTTTAGACATCAATTCCAGCAGACTACCTTTCCCTGTCGTCCCCAGGCAGAGTAAGTATTCTTTTTCTTTTTAACCTCTGTCAACTTATGGCTGGAGAAGGTTTAAAATCTGAGCTACAAATAGGTTGGAAGAGGAAAAATGTCCAGGTTTTGAGGTCTCTGAATAGATGATTTAAATGGAGTGTGGAGAGTCACACAAGTTTAGGAGATCAAAGAGCTGTTAAGGTATCGAATAAATTATGCTCCTAGGACATCGCCACCTAGAGTTAGAGCAGGGAAAAGTGACTGATTCAGTGTCCAAGTCCTTGATAAAAGTGGAGTAGCAGCCAGTCCGGTCAAGTAGATAATGGTGCCAAGGAGGGGAGAAGAGGGTGGTCTCTATAGATAGAAGCATCAAAAAAATTTTTTTCTGGAAATGAAACACTAATGTCATGGGAATGATAATCACAAGGAAGAGACAGCTGATAATTCCCTCACCAAAGCAGTACAAATACAGTATTTGTATTGTATCAAGACAGCAGTCCTGCTCTAAAGCCAGCTATGAATGAAACGGCATGTTAGCTGGGGAAAGCCCTGTGTACCGAAGGAAAGTAAACGTAGGAGACAGCTGTGAAGAGGCTGACAGTTACAAATGTATTTATTTGTAAATTAGGTGACATTAATCAAATTATAACACTCTATACCCTTGAAAGACATAACAGAATTGATTATATAATCTCAAGTATCTCCCATATTACTGGCTTGATGTGGGTTTTGTGATAGCGAAAATTGGGGTTATATCGTTCACTGGGAAATGAGAAATTATAAGTCCTGAAGGAAAAGTTCTGGCACGTTTTCACCCAAGGATATGGCAAGTGCATTTCTTAACCTGATGAACTCAGAGTCACTTTCTTATTATTTGTGGAACTATAGAAGTTATGCTAAATCACTGGACCTCTGGCCAGTCCTCCTTTGAAAGGAGCTTAAACAGACTTATCTTTAGCAAGAAGAGTTTATAACTGACCATTTTTTATTCTATATCTGAGCAGATATAGATTAATTTTATTCTATATCTATATTTGTACTGAAGTAGAATGGTCCTATAATAATAAACTACTAAGTTGGTGAGAGACAGACACTTATATCAGGTAGCTTGGAAGGAAGACATTCATAATATTCAGATGGGATCAGTTCCAGAGGTGGGCGTCAGTGAACCTGCCAGCTTGCTGAGTCTAAAGTAATTGTTGCCTGCCTAAGCCTTTCCTGAGTCTCTGGGTGATAGATATTGACAGGTCGGAAGAAGCTTGTAAGGCATTTCCTTTCTGATGTATAGAGATTCCACATGGTGCCTGCGTGTTTCTGAGTGTGTTCATGGGGTGATGTATTTCCACTGTAGAGCTTCCTTACCTTGTGTTCACTATTGCGTCCCTTTCTCCCCAAAGATCAATGTGTCTCAGTCAATGAGAGAACTGAGGCTTTGCTCTGAGTAGACTGCTCATAAACGATCCTTCTGTCAAACCAGAACACAAATAAGGGCTTCCAGGAGCCTTGGATGAGCAATGTCAATGGAGACCAGGATCCTCAAAATCTCACCACAGAGAACTGAACCGGGGACTATAACACAGAGAACTCGTCCATGATAAAACCACATTTTCCCTCTTTAGTTATGGATACAACATGGGTAAAACCCAGATTCTGTCTTTTTTTCTATTAGGTATTAAGCAGAAAACTCCATTAGTCATACATAGGAATATTTTAATGAAACCCAAATAACCTGATTTCTTTTTAAAGATGATAACTCATAACATGAGGCTGGGAGGCCAGACTCAATATACTACTATATTTTTGCTCAAACCAGGGTTTTAGAATTAGAAGAGGCAAGGTCTGAGGCATGGGAGAAAATAAAAATTAATTGCACATCGTGTGTCTGGTTCCTGGAATGAGCAAATTTTAAAAACTCTCAACATCGAATGATGGCGCATTGACCAAATAGGATGAGATGACATCCATATTCGACCTCTATATAGACAGTGTTGAAATAGAAAATAGTCAGCTGTCCCTTCAGTAGAGTTACTGAATTTTTTCTTTCATACTGGGATTACAAAGAAAAGGAAAATGCAATCCAGAGCTAAAAGAAATTCAGTCTATTTGGAGATATGGATATGTCCCAACAGTTATCACCCGCTTCATTCACCATTTTGGGGAACAAATAAGGTCATATGTCTGTAAGTTTTTTCCAATTCATTATCCAAGTCTCCACATGCCTTTATTCTGATGTTTCAAGCATCCTGGAGTTCATGCAGGCCAAGAGGATACGTCCAAACTATGAAATCTGATTACCCCCCTTTGGTTGCTGAAGCACATTGTTATCTCTGTGACACACTGTTTGCTCAGAGTGTGCTGGACACTTGTCCATACCCTGGCGAACAGAGACTTTTATTGATAGAGGGCTCTTTGCTCATCGCCAAGGTCAGCCTCTGTCTCCCAGCTGACTGGGTCAAGTTCATGTGTCTTGGACCTGGTCTTTCCCTCTGAATTGCTTGTCTGTTGTACTGACCCTTGGTCAAAAACACAGACTCCTTCTTCTCTTGTGGTTATTTCCCTCTGGGGATTTTGGAGTCTTATCCTGGCAGCAAAAATTAGTCAGAACCACCCTGCCTAACTAAATTTCCCTAATTGTGAATCTCACAGAGAGTGAGGGAGATCTCAGGCATTTCCCTCTCAATAGGACTCCTGGCTCCTTGTACAGATTTTATTTTTTTTCCTAGTCCTCCAAGAACAAGTATGATTACGTAGCATACCAGAGTCACAGGAAGGGCAGGTTTCAATAATTAGGTTCTCTACACTCGGGGTAGGCATTTCCCACTTGCCTAAGATTTGTGCTGAAGTAGGATGGTCCTATAATAATAAACTACTAAGTGATTTTTCTGATTCTAGTTGTGGATCTAGATGTAGCTGATGTTTTAAACTTTAAAAAAATTTACTTTTATTTAGTGCTGGGTTGCAAGGATAATTTCTTAAGGTATTAATTTATATTTTGTCATCAATGGTTTTTATTTTCACATATCTCAAGATGATATTCTGGCCTTCTTTTGTGGTCTTTCCTCCCTATGGGCTTTTATTTAGCTAATTAATGAGCATATATAAGAAAGAGGAAAGGATGAATTTGAGTATTAGGTTTTAGGGTCAGAGTTCAGTGAAAATGAAATACCTGAAGAATATCTGAGACTAAAAGGTGGAATGAAAACTGCGGAAGTGATGGATTTCAGTGTTCTGAGATCTACCCAGAGTAGATATCTAGGCCCCACTTACATGTGCCATACTAGGGAGGTGATTTTTTCCCAAGTTGGAGACATTGAAAACTAATGGTCCCAGAATTACAAGTCTGGGTTTGAACGTCATCTCCAGGAAACCCTGGAACTACCCCCCTTCCAAAAAAACCTAGCTTAGACATGGACTTGTTGACAGAGATAAGCATGGTGTGAAGACTAGAGAACACTTCCACAAATGACCTGGACTTTTCCAAGGCTACAAGACCCTCATCTATCACTCTAAGAAAATCCCAATAATGATCAAGAATGAATATCCCACTAACCAGGCCAAAGGGGAATTGAAGCACATTTAGTATCATTCAAAAAATAAAGTAATGGAATTTGTTTTTGGATCTAGGTGTTATGCAATTAGAACCATACTTTATTAATAATTGAAGATAAATACTTTCCAGTGGGGCCCTTACAAAAGAGGTAATTGTTGAGGAGAATCTTCATGGATGAGCAGAGTTTAACTAAGTGGAGAAGAGAATGTAGAGATCTCTAGGAAAAGGACTTCTAAGGAAAGGTGTAAAGATATGACCTCTAGAAACATCTTAGGAAGTCACAGGTGATACAGAGTAGACTTGTGCGTTGTCAGGAGCTGTGAAAAGACATGAGAAGATAGGTGGAACTTCTTTGGGAAAGACCTAGAATGCCTTTGTCTAAAGACAATACTGTTTTAAGTAGGTGAGTCATATACTTTGTTCCTATGTTAGTTATCCATGCATTTAAAATATATCAGTACCTACCCTGTGACATGCACTGTTCTATGGGCTTAGAATTCAACTGTAAACAACAGAAAGTCCTGTTAACATTCCAAAGAAGAAAGAGCCTAAAAACATCATCAAATACAAATAGGTAATAAAAGATTGGATGATGTGACTAGTTCTGGATGATAAAGTAGGGCAAGGGATGGGGGGATAATGAGAAATGTTTTATTGGC
This sequence comes from Phataginus tricuspis, assembly GCA_029783875.1. Taxonomy (NCBI): domain Eukaryota; kingdom Metazoa; phylum Chordata; class Mammalia; order Pholidota; family Manidae; genus Phataginus; species Phataginus tricuspis. The sequence goes on along the minus strand of JAQQAC010021848.1, from coordinate 20,656,065 downwards.
TAAGAAGCTAAGGGAGATCTCTTTGGAGAGAAATGAAGATTAAAACCATGAGACTATTTGATTCAAGAGCAATTAAGTCCAAAGGAGCAACAGGTGCAGAGGTCTTATGGTAGGAGAGTGTCTGGTATCACCCAGCAGTGGTCAGGAAGGGCTGGTGGAGGTTGTCAGACAGGAAGCCAAGGGACAATACTGTAGGGCTTGCAGACCATGGATGAGATTCTGCATTCAACGTTAAAGATACTGGGAAATATTGGAGAACTTTGAGCAAGGCTTTGTCTTCAGGAAGGCTAACCCTTTAAAGGATAACCCGGTCTATGGTGAGAAGTGGCTGTGGGAAGGCTAAAGGTGGAAGCAGGAGGCAAAATGCAGTTGTCCAGGCCAAGGAAAAGGCAGTGGTGGGGCACAGACCAGCCCCAGGGGCAGGTGCAGGGCTAGAAGGTAAAGAGACTTTTTAGTAATACTGCCAAGAGAGTTTATTTTATAGTTTACCTCTACAGACAATGAGGGGTCAACTGGCCCAAGGAAAACAGTCAGTTAAACACTGCTAGCTTTTTACTGCAGAATTTTCACAACGGCATTCAGCCCTGCACGCAGAGGTGTACCCCGTGTTCAGCCGCAGCAAATGCCCAACATCTTTTCGACTGTTTTTTGTTCCCGAGTAGTAATCCTCTCAAGTCTTCTCAGATGGAAACAAGTTAAAAACCTAAAAAAGAGCATAATTATAACAGCCAGATTTTAATTTTTTTGTAGGACACACAAATCATGTGCTTTCGGCTTCAAGGAAGAAAAAAATAAGAAAACCATTTAACAGGGCAACTGTATTGGTAAAACCGTTTACTAAAGCTAAGTTTTTTTTCCAGGCACTCCCTCTAGCCAGTACAGTGACCCCAAATGCATGGAATGACATAGTTCAACTCAAAATAATTTTCAAGGAAAATACCACCCTTCTTATTAATTCCTGATAATGTTGTGCATAAGTGGTTTACGAGACAACAGCAGACTAGGTGGTCGTTAGTGAAGATACTCAGAAGACACAGGGCAACACTGTAGATTGTGGAGAAGAGCTGCAGAACCGTGATAACACGTAGAAGTCACAGGTGGCCCTTAAAGACAGGCTGCAGTGGGAGACAGGTGGGAAGACAGAGGCTGAGGACGGTCGGGGCTTGGCTAGTGGGTGGGGTAGGAACACAGTCTTTCAGATCAGGGGTCAGATCTGACTTTCAGCTTTAACGTTCCTAGCCGTGGGATTTGGCAAATTACTTAAGCTTGCTGTGCCTCGGTTTTCCACTTGCAGGATCATTGCCAGGTCCAAATTAGATTTTACATATAAAGTTCTTAATATAGGGGCTTACATAAAAATTTTAGTATATTTTACCTATTATTATTAGATGGTATCTGGAGACGGAATGTGGAGTTTAAAAATACAGAGGGATAAAACAAGCTTCACGTTTCTCATTTGGTTCCTCTTGGTTGATTTTTCATCATATCTTTAAAACAGGAAAAATACCTTTAAACTAGAAAAAGGAAAAGCAGTGGGCTTGGTTTTAAACCTATATATCCTGGGTGCAGTATTTGTTGTACACATCTGTAGTTCATTCATTTTTACTGTGTAATCCCGTTTTATGGCTAAATCAGAATATACAGAGTGCATGGATATTTGGGTCATTTTCACTGTTTTGGTATGAAGAACATACTGCTATGTTTTTTGGTGCATGTATACATGGAATTGGGCTGGGAATAGACCTCGGAGTGTTTGTTAGAAGATCCCCAGTTAGCTCCTATAAATACCATCTCACTCTTGTGGGCCTCTTCTCTTCTACTTTTCAACTCTAATGCAAATGACTTTTATTTGCAAACTCCAAACTAGACCCCAGAGGGTGGAGGGGGTTCTAGAATGTAGTTGTTGCTTCTCCTCTGTGATGCAGAGAAATTAGACGTGGGGAGGGATGGCGTTTAACTGATGACAGGCTATGCAACCCCAGCATCTTTTCACATGTCTAATGGCCTTGTGGATATCATATTTTATGTTGTGTCTGTTGAATTGTCTTGCCCATTTTCTCTTTGTTTGCAAGCCTTTTTTATTTGTAAATAAAAGATCAATTCCAGATGTGAGCTGTTTGCCAGTTAAAGATTTTGAATACAGCTTTCCCTGCTGTGAAGTTGGCCTTTTTTCTCTTAATGGTGTCTTTTGATGAGCTGAAGTTCTTAATTTTAATGTAGCCCATTTATCAATTTTTTCCATTGTTGGTAGCATTCATTGTGTGCTATTGAACAAACCTTTCTCTGCCATTTGTCCAACCTTTTATTTTCAACTGAAAAAAATTTCTATGTTAGGTATGCCTCTTATAAACGGTCTTATGCTATTCTATTTTCCTTTTCCTCCCCAGGTAGCTTGGTATTTTTATACCGTTTTGCAATTCTGGTTGTCATTCTACAAAATAGGTCATTTACTTGTTAATATCTAATAGAAATAGTACTCTTACCCCTCCTTGAGATTGCAAAAGTTCTAAATAAGTTAACACCAATTATCACTTGTTCAACTTATGAGCGCCAACTATTGTAATCGCTATACAGTTTAAATAACACAAAATATGATTATTTTACTTCATAAGTATTATTGAGATCTAACTACATTTTCTATTCCCCCTTTGTTCTTCATTTCAACTTGCATGTCCGTATAGATTTTCTTTGACTTACAATAATTGGGTTAATCCTATTAAATAAAATAAGTAAAATCCAAACAAACCCATTGTAAGTTGAAAATATTGTTAAGTCCAAAATGCCTTTAAGCTTAGTCTAGTTTACCTTATATTAGCCTACAGTTGGGCAAAATCATCTACAGGAAGCCTATTTTATAAGAAGTGTTGAGCATTTCATGTAATTTATTGACTATTGTACTGAAAGCAAAAAAACATGGTTATTTGGGTACAGAATGGTGGCGGCCATATTGACGTTGACCCTTGTATGGCTGACTGGGAGCTGTGGCTGCGGCTGAGACTACCCCACTGTATATCACTGGCCTGGGAAAAGATCTAGATGAAAAACTTGAAGTACAGTTTCTGCTGAAGGTATAACTTCGGCAACATTGTAAAGTCAAAAAATTCCAAGTCAGGGACCATCTGTCTTTCAACGATTTCTTCTTTCTGAAGATTCATATTTAGTGTAGCCTACTGATACTGAATTCTGTCAAAATTTCTTTGAAAGATTTTTTTGGTCTTCTTTTTGAAAGCATTTTTTTGGGTATTGCATTAAATTCTGTATTTACTTCCTTCAACATCCTGAAATTATCATTTCATCGTATTTAATCATGTTCAAGCTTATACTAAGTTGAAAAGTCATCTGTAAGTCTGATTGAGTTTCCTTTGAAGGTAATGAGTCTATTTTCTTCTGGCAGGTTTAAAGATTTTTTGGGGGGGATTTTGCTTTTTAGTCATTTTACCTTGGTATGCCTAGGAGTAAGTTCTTTGTTGTATTAAGCTTCTTGATGTTCATGGCACATTTTGAAATCTGTAGCTTAACGTTCAGTATTTGTCTCTCTAGCCCTATGAGTCTTTTGAAATCTCTGCTCCCAGAGTCAAGTGAAAGTTCTGCTCAGCCTCTCAGCCTCTCACCTGCCTCTTCTGGAATGACCTGGTTCCTCTAGGACAAAAGCAGAGACCAAGCTTACCTCACTGAGCTTTTTCTCCTGTATCTCCTATATGTCTTTCCCCTATAGTTCTTCACTGCCCTGTTATCTCTCCGAAAGGAATAAGGAATATAATCAATACAGACTGTTAAAAATGCAATAAGGTATTTTGAAATGCGCTTTATTCACTCTTCTGGAGTGGGGAACATAAATAAATCATAAGCTGTTTTCCTTTAAAATATCCACAGATGCATGATATAAGATACAATGTCTTTGTTTCAAACTCTAGCTTTAAATGTGTAAATACATTATGACTGAGAAAAAAATGTATTCTTGAACACTAATAATTTTATGAATTCCTTTCTGCATTATTTTTAAGTAATCTTAAGTGTGTCAGGGAGATTTTACTGAGCTTTAGGGACAATCTTTTACTATCTTTCCCTAAGTAGGTTAGAGAAATGACATCCACTCACATTGGAATTCAACTCAGAACTTCAGTTAAATCAAACTTAGTATGTTAAAAGTAAGTAATGGAGAGAATCCTTGAAAAAGCATCATTTCCTAAATTTATACTTTTGTGTATCTTCAGAAGCCCACTTCTCACATGTATTTTACATTCAGTAACCATGAATACCCTTGATTTATATTACTTTTTGTTGAAAGATGAATAAAATAATATTTCTAAATATATCAGAAGACTTTACTATGCTTCAGTTGGGATATAATTGTATAGACATGTATTTGCCATGTATTGCTTTTCCTCTTTCTGTATTCACATTTAAGACTTTCATCCCCACTGTATTTTGTCAACAAATTAAAGTCATTCATGATAAAATAGGAGTCAAATATCATCTAAGGAATAATGACACACATCTCTGCCTTCGACTGGCCTACAACAACCACTGAATCTGGCTGAGCTTTACATTGTGAGGAAAATTTCCATTTTTGACATTTATTCCTACTGGAGAGTCACTTCATATAAGTCCACAAAATATTAAGGGCTTAATATTTTCTAAACAGGTTTTTCCTTCAGGATAAGTAAAACACTTGGCAGGTTTATTGAACTGTTGATATAGCATGATGCCTCAGGGAAACTAAAAAATCTTTGACTTTACTTAAGTGCTTAGGAACAAGGACAGTTCACATCCTTAGTCAGGCTGGGAATGCATATCAGGAAATAATCATGAGAAACAACCATAAGAATTGTACAGAATGAATGACTCTGAGAAGCAGAGGAGTAAAGATTAGACAACTGCAGAGACAAAACATTGATCTTTAATTGTTTACCATCTAAAAAAATAAATATTTCTTCAACTGTATTTTTTTAATATTTTGCAAAGGGAACTGAATAATTACTTCAAAGTTTAATTTTCATGTTTATGCTCAAATTCCCTGCGAAGGGTCATACGCAGACTTAAAACACTTCATTAATCTTCCCTTAATGATTTTTGGGTTTCAAATTAGGTTGCAAAATTAACATGTATAATATTGTAGGATATGTATAGAGACAGTACATGACTCATAAGTTACTCTGTTTTCAAAAATTCATTTGTAAATCAACTGTCTGGAGTTCAGAACTGATTTTAGGTGGAATTAAGTTCTATATATCCTGCAGGTATTTGCTTCTTATTGGAAATCACTAATTTAAATGTCAGCCTTTTCATTGTAAAATGACCCAGTTAAGGTCATAAATCATGTTCTTATTCATTCATTAAGCATGTTGAACGTAGCACAATAAATGAATAAATCAAAAATAAGTTGTGTTTGTAGGCAGACTATAATCATTTATGATGATGTTCTAAACACTAATAGCACTAGCTTGATCTGTTGGTCAGAAAGCACAGAACTCTGCTAAGAGGAGAAAGACAAAGAACCAAGTAAGGGAAGTTCCCACTGCTTTCCTGGGAACAAGCTAGTATTATCTTGAAACATTTGATGCTAATTTTTGTAATCACTCAACACTCCTCTGTGATATCCTTCCCCAGTGCCTGGGAAACATTCTGGTACTTACAATTAAGATTGATATGTTTTTTTTGACACTTCCAAGTGGTGTCAAACTGAAAGTGAGACTGCAAAAATATCAAGTATATAAACTCTTCTGAACTTTAAAGTGTATAGTTTTAATATTTATATGATAAACTCAACAACCTATTAAATTTGTCAGTTGTGTTTTAAACAAATACAAATCTACAAGTGCAAATATGATGTAAAGCTATATGAAAACCTGTATATTATAAACAATGGCAATAAATTATGCAGTGAGATTTATTTCTTAAGAATGCAAATTCTTAAGAATCCACCTAAGAAATATAAAAATCTCATTAATTCAGCAGGAGTATACAGAGTTCTAGTTCAAGATGGCAATATGGGAAGATCATGAACTTACCTCCTCCCATAGACACCCTGAATCTACAGGTAAATGGAGCACTTTCCTCTGGAAAGAACAAACAAACAAACAAAAATTAGCAGAACAATCCCTTTGTATTGGGCAAACCTCAGGGTAAAAAACCCTTAATGAAATGAATATAAGTAATTTACCTGATAAAGAATTCAAAAATAATGGACCTAAAGATGCTTACCAAACTTAGGAGGAGAACAGATGAACACAGTGAGAACTTCAACAAAGAGATGAAAAAGATAAGAAGACTCCAAGCAGAAGTCATAGAACTGAATAAAATAACAACTCAACAGAAAAATACATTAGAGGAGTTTAATAGCAGAGTAAATGAAGCAGAATAAGGGATCAATGAACTCAAAGGGCAAAGGAATCTGCTTAATTAGAGCAACAAAAAGAAAAAAAACTTTAAAGAGTAAATATCTTAAGGGATTTAAAGGATAACATCGGATTAACACTCACCTTATAGGAGTTTCAGATTGAGATGAGAGAGAAAGAGGCAGAAAACATATTTGAAGAAATAATGGCTGAAAACTTGCCTAACCTGGGGAAAAAAAGACATCTCCAGATCCAGGAAGCTCAGAAGGTTCCAAATAAGATGAACCTAAAGAAATGCACACCAGGATACACTGTAGTTGGAATGTCAAAAGTTGAAGACAAGGAAAGAATCTTAAAAACAATGAGAAAAAAACAACTTGCTGTGTACAAGGGAACCCCTATAAGGATATCAGGAGATTTTTCAGCACAAACTTTGTAGGCCAGAAGATAGTGGCATGATATATTCAAAGTGCTGAATGTAAAAGGATTCCAACCCAGAATATTCTACCCAGCAAAATTATCATTAAGAATTGAAGGAGAGAGTTTTCCAAACAAGTAAAAGCTAAAGGAGTTCATAATGATTAAACTGGCCTTACAAGAAATGTTAAAGGGACTTTTTTAACCTGAAAAGAAAGGATATTCATTAGTAACAAGAAAACATGGGAAGGTGTAAAACTCACTGGTAAGGTAAATATATAGTAAAGGTAGTAGATGAATCACTTAAAAGCTAAAATAAAGGTTAAAAGACAAAAGCAATAAAAATAACTGTAACTGCAATAATTAGATGATACACAAGATAAAAAATGTAAACTGTGACATCAAAAACATAAAATTTGGGGTGGAAACATTAAAAACAGGGTTTTTAAAGTGTATTAACTTGTTAACTTAGATTTATAAGTTGTTTTATGTAAGCTTCAGGGTAACCACCAAGCAAAAACCTATAGTAGATACACAAAAGATAATACAAAGGGAATCTGAGCATACCACTAAAGAACTTTATCAAACCACAGGAAGAAGCAAGAGAAGAAAGGACTAGAGGAACTTCAAAACAGCCAGAAAACAATAATCAAAATGGCATTAAATATATACCCATCAATAATTACTTGAAGTGTAAATGTACTATGTTGTCCAATCAAAATAGTGTGGCTCAATGATTAAAAACCAAGACCCATCTATATGCTGCCTGTAGGAGACATCAGAGGTAAGGACATATACAGATTAAAAATGAAGGGACTGAAAAAGATATTCCATGCAAATGGAAACCAAAATAAGGCTGGAGTAACTATACTTATATCAGACAAAATAGACATTAAAATCGACTAGAAAAAGACCCAAGGAAGAGCATTGCATGATAATAAAGGGATCAACCCCACAAGAGGATATAACAATTGTAAATACATACATACCCAACAAAGGAGCACCTAAATATATAAAGCAAATATTAATATAAAGCTAATATTAACATACCTAAAGGGATAGATAGATAGCAATACAATAATAGTAGAAAATTGCTTCTTGGCCTTTTGGCTAAGATCAAGTGTAATAAAAGTAAAGGACTTTAATCCCATTTACATCAATGGATAGATCATCCCAACAGAAAATCAATAAGGAAACAGCTTTAAACAATACATTAGACCAGATGGACTTAACAGATACACACAGAATATTCTATCAAAAAGCAACATGAGAAATGCTCTCCTCAAGTGCACATGGATCATTTTCTGAAAGAGATCATATTTTGGGCCACAAATCTTAATGAAGTTAAGACTCAAACATTTCAAGAATCTTTTCCAAGCACACTGGTGTGAAAACAGAAATAAATTATAAGAAAACTAAATTCATAAATATGTGGAGACTAAGCATGTTACTGAACAACCAATGGATCAACAAACAATTCAAAAGAAAAATTTTAAAAATACCTTGAGACAAATGGCATGGAAATACAGCATACCAAAATTTATGGGGTGAGGTGGAGCAAAAGCTATTCTGAGAGGGAAGTTCATAGTAATAAATACCTACCTCAAGGAATCAGAAAAACATCAAACAACCTAACTTTATACCTTAAGTGACTAGAAAAAGAACAAGGCCCAAAGTTAATAAAAGTAAAGAAATAATATACATCAGAGCCATAAATAAATGAAATACAGACTAAAAAGACAATAGAAAATATCAATGAAACTAAGAGCTGGCACTTTGAAAAGATAAATAAAACTTACAAACCTTTAGCCAGATTCATCCAGAAGAAGAGAAGGCTTAACTAAGTAAAATCAGAAGTGGAAAAGGAGACTTTAACTGATAATATAGAAATACAAATGATTATATAGGATTACAGCAGTTATATACAAATTATACAACCTAAAAGAAATGGAAAAATCCCTAGAAGTCCCTTCCAAGACTGAATCATGAAGGAATAGAAAAATATCAATACCAATTACTAGTAAGGAAATTGAATCAGTAACTTAAAAACTTTCTATAAACTGAAGTCCAGGGTCAGATGGGTTCACTGGTGAATTCTTCAAAAAATAAAAGAATAGTTAATACCAGTCCTTCTCAAACTCTTCCAAAATATATTAGAAGAGGGAATACTTCAAACTCATTTTATTAGACCAGCATTACCCTGATATCAAAACCAGACAAGGACACCACAGGAAAGGAAAATTACAGGTTAATATCCTTGAATAACACAGATGCAAATGTCCTTAACAAAATATTAGCAAACTGAATGCAACAGTATATTAAAAGGACCATACACCATGATCAACTGGGATCACTCCAGGTATGCAAGGATGGTTCAACACCACAAACCAGTAGTGATACACCATATTAACAAACTGAAGGACAAAATCATATATCCAAAGATACATAAAAATCATTTGACAAATTTAACATTCATTTATGATAAACTCTCAACAAAGTAGGTATGGAGGGAACCAACCTCAACATAGTAAAGGCCATATATGACAAGCCCAAAGCTAACATCATATTCAATACTGAAAACCTGAAAACTTTTCCTCTAAGATCAGGAGCGAGACAAGGATGCCCTTTATTGCCATGTTTATTCAACCTAGTGTTGTAAGTTCTAGTCATAATTAAGCCAGAAAAAGAAAAGGCGTCCAAATTGGAAACAAAGAAGTAAAACTGGTGCTATTTGCAGACGACATGATACTATGTATATAGAAAACCTTAAATGCCACCCCAAAATTTTTAGAACTAATAAATATATTCACTAAAGTTGTAGGATGCTAAATCAATATACAGAGTCAGTTGCATTTCTATATACTAATACTTAAGTCTCAGAAAGAGATTAAGTCTCATTTATAATTGCATTAAAAAGAATAACTACTAATAAATGAACCAAGGAGGTGAAAAATCTGTACACTGAAAACAATTAGACATTGGTGAAAATAACTGAAAACACAAATAAATGGAAAGCTATCCCATGCTCATGGATTGAAAGAATTAATATGGCTAAAATATCCATACTACCCAAACCACAAAAGAGACTAAATAGCCAAAGCTATCTTGAAAAGTAAGAACAAATCTCTGGAGGTATCACCCCTTATTTCAAACTTCATTACAAAGCTATAGTAGTCACAACAGTATGATGGCATAAAAACAGACACAGAGATCTGTGGAACAGAACTGAGAGCCCAGAAGCAAATGCTCACATATATGGTCAGTTAATTTAAGAAGAGAGGAGTCAAGAATATGCAATGAAGAAAAGATAGTCTCTTCAACAAATGGTCTGGGAAAACTTGACAGCCACATGGAAAAGAATGAAACTGGACCACTATCTTCCACCACTAAATAAAGTGAAGACTTGAATGTAAGGCCTGAAACCATAAAATTCCTAGAAGAAAACATAAGCTGTAACCTCCTTGACACTGGTCTTGGCTATAATTTTTTAGATTTGATACCAAAAGCAAAGGCAACAAAAGCAGAAAACAAACAAGTGGGGTTATGTCAAACTAAAAAGCTTCTGCAAAGCAAAGGAAACCATCAATTAAATGAACAGACAACCTACCAAATGGAAGAAAATATTTGCAAATCATATATCTCATAAGGGGTTAATATCCAAACTATGTAAGGAACTCATACAACTCAATAGCAAAAAAAAAAAAACCTGATTAAAAAATGGACTGAGGACTGGAATAGACATTTTTCCAAAGAAGACATACAGATGGCCAACATATACATGAGAAGATGCTCGACATCACTCTTCATCAGGGAGATGCAGATACAAGGCCCAGTGAGATATCACTTCACACTTGTCAGAGTGGCTGTTACCAAGAAGATAGGAAATAACATGGCATGGATGCGGAGAAAAGGGAATCCTTGTGCACTGTTGGTGGGAGTAAATTGTTGCAGCCGCTATGGAAAACAGTAGGAGGTTCCTCAAGAAAAAAAAAAATAGAACTACCATATGATCAAGCAATTCCATTCTGGTATATATCCCGAGGAAATGAACACTAACTTAAAAAGATCTATGCACCCTCACGTTCATTGTGGCATCATTTACAATAGCCAAGATGGATGAATGAATAAAAAAAAAATATGTGTTTGTGTGTGTGTATGTGTGCATGTACTTAGACATACGAACACAATGGAATATACTTTAGACGTAAAAAAAGAAATCTTACCATTTGCATCAACATGGATTGATCTTGAGGGCATTATGTTAAGTGAAATAAGTCAGAGAGAGACAAGTACTAAAGATCTCATTTATATGTGGAATCTAAAAACAAACTCGTGGATACAGGGGGCAACTGGTGCTTGTCAAAGGTGGTGCGGTTGGGTGTGGGTGATATGGGTGAAGGAAGTCAAAAGTTACAAACTTCCAGTTATAAAATAAGTCATGGAATGTAATGATTAAGTATGGCAACTATAATTAATAATTCTGTATTGTATATTTGAAAGTTGCTAAGAAAGTTGAAAGTTCTTATTACAAGAAAAAAATTCTGCAACTGTATGGCAATGGGTGTTAACTAGACTCAGCATGGTGATAATTCCATATTATATACAAATATTGAATCACGTTGCACACTTGAAACTAATATAGTGTTCTTTGCCCATTATGGCTCAATAAAAATAAATAGTAAAAATAGAAAAATGTTTGGAAAGCAGTAAATGTATGAAATCTTCTAGATTAATATGGTTGGTGCTAGATAACACATTAAAAATATGCTTTCAATCTTGGGTAGGGATAAGCGACATATTTTGAAATGCTTATCTGCAGAGTTAATGTGATGCCAACAGATATCATTCATTCTATGTATGATTGGGGGGAGTTGGTTTGAATTTGGTCACCTGTACTGAGAAAGTGTGAATCAACTGAGGAAAATATCTACCAACTGAAAGGAGATAACAGGAATAATTATATCTCCAAAAAAACCAACTTTGGAGGAAATGTTCAAGTTATAATTTAGGTTATATTGCGTAAATCATACCACTGGGAAGTCACGGTCTGACTTATTTCAAGGTAGGCTGTAAACAACAAAAGGTTTATTTAATTTTCTTTAAGAGTCATATGAAATGAGAAAGATTTGGCTAACAGATATGGCTTGGTATCTTAAGTATAAGAAAGCAGTTTACTGGTAAAATAGTGCACTTCCTGGGGGCACTATAGAATTTAATTCACTGAAATATAAAGATAGAATTTTATTTACAATAACAGTGTGAAGTTCGTCTTCAAAAATATGCCTGAGGAGGTTTGGAACTTTTCACTTTACCTTGTGCTGAAGTTTCATGATCATCAGTAACTTGTAGTAATAGTTGATCAATTAAATTTTCTCTTGTTATGCTTTTCTTTATAGTTGGCTAATGATAATTTTAAAACACTGACATAATTTTAGCAAAATTGTTATAGAAGTCTGTTATTACATCATAATCTCTCTCCAGAGCTTCTAATTTTATTACTGGGAGAGGAGGTGGAAACTTTCATTAGAAAAGAATGCCATTCAAATTGCAGGGTCTCTCTCTGTCTCTCCTTCTCTCTATTTTTTAAAGATCTAGGTGTAGTAAAACTGTGAGTATGTGACCTTCCAAGCAGAGTACTTTAGAAACCAATTCAAGTCATCAAAATATTAACTACATCATTCAATCTTAATATTTGTAATTTAGTCCTCTAATATATGCTTTCCCACATGGCACTAGATAGGCAGAATAAATTTATTGGGAACATGAATTTTTCTCTCAGTTCTTATAGGATGAAATGATATACAATGTAAATAAGTTTACAGAAACACTTGGAAAGTTTCAGTTAGCTTGTTTCAAAAAGCCAAAGTGTGGTCATTCATCCTCCCCCTTCTCTCATTTTGGGTTCATACAGTTTCAAATGACCCGGCTCATTTTCACTGCCCTTACCTCAGCTGAGTGATCAGAGACGCTGATGGTTTCCACCTCTGAGCCTGACAACCTGTAAGCTGTACTTTGTCTTTCCTACAAGTGATGTGATTATTATAAGACATTTCTAAGCTAATGGAACCCTTAATTTCCTCAGGTTTATAGTGAAAAACATGTATCAAGCTTAATGTACGTCTTTACCTTTCAACTGTTTGTTCTCTCATCCTGCGACATTAAGTGACAACATTCAGTCTAATTCTATATATAATGTATGTCTGCAAGGGCGATTTTTTTTTTTATATGCTTTTATTTATATCATGTTTATGAGGTATCATGTTGTGCTCCACAGGATACCAACCCGTCTTGCTTGAATAGGAAGGCTCCTTTGATCAGCCATCCCAGTTCTCAGACAAGAAAGTAATTTCTGTAAAAGAAGAGAGCATAGTGAATTTTTCTACTCAGTTATTTTGAGAGAAGTCTCTAGTTTGAGTTCTGAAGGTTACTCTTATGTTCTACACTTACTACCATTATCAGACTATCTATTCATTATAGGTGAAATGTGCTTATTTTCAAATAGTTTCATATTCTGAAATCAAAGAGGAAATACATTCATATGGAAATATTAGAAAGCCTTGAATTTTAAAAATTCATCTTCAGTTCATCACTCAAGTCATAAAGAGGAAAACTAATTCTAATGGAAAAGTTGAATTATTAAAATTGTGTTTAAGGGAACTTAATTATAACTGTTTTGAGGCTATGCTCATTAAAAATCAACCTTAATTTTGGTTTATTGCCTCACCAGATTTAAAGTTATTTGATAAAAAAGAAGTCCCTTCATAGTTTGAAGATCTCAGAAATGGCAAGTTGAGGCTAGTCAAAATATCTGGCCATCAGAAGTTCAAATATTTGTTTGGAGTACACAGTATATTATTAAAGTCTGGTTCTGCATGTATGAGAGTGCATTTTCATATCATGGATCAAGATCTCACATATTACATTTTTACTATTTCCCCTCCCTGTGATGGTATAAACACTCTGAGGGCAGGGGCCAGACTGTAGGATTTTTTTCCCATCCATAGTTCACTGCTCTTTGCACATTGAGGGGAGGAATAATTGATACATTCACAGCACTAACACTCTTAATAAAAGCTGAGAATGCACAGTACTAACACTCTTAATAAAAGCTGAGAATGACAAAGCACCTTCTTCTCAAAGTGTCAGCTACACAGTATTATTTTAAGTGGAATGAGGGAGAAAGGAAAACAGGAGAAAATGAGAGAAAATTTAATGAGGTACCTTGTCAGGCCCTGTGCTTACAGGAAACACAACAACGGCCACTACAGGACCAGCCGCCATCATGCTGTTCATCACCGACAGGAATAGGATGAGAATCTGTCCACTGATGGAATGATTTTTCAAAGTCTCAGAGTCTTTGGGAATTTGATCGGGTGTCTTTTCACACTTGCAAGTCAAATCGGAGAAGATTCTGGAGGAGATTAAGAAAGTCTAGGCAACCCATCAGAATTTTCCCAGATTCGTTGAAAGAGAAGAATTTTGAACTTGGATTCTCATGCTGTGAAGACTGACATTCATTTTATATGACATTCTTGGTTACATTTTTTTTAAAACTACATTTCTGGGGATTAGGCTGGGCTGTGTTTATAGAGAGAGGGATATATTCCATAAAGAATTAAACACAAGATTATGAAACACATTTCTCCAGAGCTCATGTTCATGCTGTGAAGTTGATAAAATCGTGTGTTCAGAACCCAGTCAGGAGTGTGTTTTTCCATCATGTAGGAGAGTCTAGCCAGGTATGCCTCATTTAATTGTCTTCCAGTGTCAAAACGAGGCAGGGAGAAGGGCAGTTACGCAGCCCATTTAAAGCTGAGATGTTTCTGTCGCTTTTATGTCTGGCTTTGTAAGATCAGTCTTTCTGAGGCTAAATTTGCAACTTTCCCAAGAGAATACCCAACTTAAAAAGTACTGTTTCTGTGAAATATAGTTCTGGACAGTCACAGGGGGACCTCCTTACCCTATCCCCCCACCCTCCAGGTCTCCATCATTGTTCTCTCCTGGCCTCTATTTGCCCTTCCCTGCTGACGAGGGCGAGGGAGGCGGGTCTGCATCTGTGCCTTGCCCCCTTGCACCTCCCCCTCTGGCAGCTGGCTGTCTGCAGGGAGCATAAACTCTGGCTCTCGGCCACATGACACATGGGGCAGCCACATCCCTGACCTTCCAGGGACCCTGCCACTTCCAAGCTTGCTGTGACTAGGCTGGTCAATAGACTGATTCAGAGGTTCATTATTAGGAAGCCTGTATTTTTCCCTAAACCAAGCCTTGTTGTACAAGCTCTCTCAGGGGCAGGGATGATGTTTCTGATGACCATCGGTCCGACTCCTTTCTCTCAGTTGGTTTGGTTCTCGGGCGGAAAAAGCAGAGGTGTTATTCACTGGCCCTCTAAAAATCCTAACCTGTATGAAATTATTAACTATTAACCTTTACTAATATAGGCTTGAGCATCTAAGAAGATATCATTATTAGCCCATAACTTGGAAATTAAGCATTAACTGGTCTGGCTGCATGAAGTTTCAGCTCCTTCGATCACTGTTTAGGTAACCAGGTGGTTACAGCTTAGATTTAATTCTTCTTCAGCCACATGCTTCTCTTTGGACGTCAGACTCTGTCATTTAAAAACTCAGTTTTATTTTAATCTGTGGCAACTAGCATGCTAGATATTTTTCTTCCTCCTTCCTTGACAAGGATTAACTGATCAGTGGAACCCATATTTAACCGAGCCATTTCCTAATAAAGTTAGATACATTGTTACAGTTTTCCACAGCTCAACTTTATGCTTTGAGATTTATCAATATTAGCGTTATTTCTTCAGTGGGAGAAACTTTTCTGTGTCAGCTTAGACATAACAAGATCTGACCTTTACTATTTTTCTCCCATCCCTCAGCTGTTAGTTCCATCTTTCTAAAATCTTTTCTAATACCATAATTCCAGCTGAAGAAAATGTTTTGGTTCATTGATTAACTTCTTAAGCCAATTATTTATTCTATAGAAAGCACTAACTTCCATACTTGGCTTTTTGTCAAAGACTTCTTAAAAGTCTTGTTCTACTGCACATTGAAAAATATATACTTGAGAGGGGATTCAAGATGGCAGCGTGAGAGGTGAGACAGAGAACTCCTCCCAAAACCACAAACAGTTTGAAAATATAGTTAATTAATACAACTAACCCTAAAACAGCAACAGGAAAGAAGGCTGAACCAGACTGCATACAGACATCATGAACAGAGCAGACCTCACAAAACAGGGTAACGTACGAAAGCCTTGATCCAGCGGGACCCAAGCCCTTCCTCCACCCCAGCTCATCGACAGGAGGAAGAGAGATGGAGCGGGGGAGGGGATGGAAGCCTGGGACTGCTGAACACCTAGCCTTGGAGATCTGCTTTGTGAGCAGAAACCTACACTGTGTGGTGCTCTGGAGGTTGGGGAGCTCAGACAGGTGGAGTGCCGGAGACTGACATTCCGGCCGCTGTGGAGGATGGGATCAACACCCGGCCGCTCTGTGACAGAGGAAAAGCAGGTGGTCTGAGAGGCTTCCTAGTAGCCAGAGGGCTGCTGAAGGGGCAGGGTTGCATGGAGCTTGCTGCGTGGGAGAAGGGAGAGATAGACAAGGTTGTCTGGGCATGCTCTGCCCAGCAGGTTGGGAACTTTGAGGAGCTTCAGGCGCTCCAACCCCCTGGCTGGCTGCTCAGCTCTGAGGCCCCCCACTGTGACACGCAGTCTGCTGCACCTTCCTCCTAACCTGCTGGCACCAGCTCACAAACTGGCAGTCACTGTGCTGGCATCAGGCCAGTCAAAGGGAAGCCCCGCCTACATCAGGAAGAGACACTGAGCACAGAGGCTTATACCTGTGTGCTCCGCCCACTGTCTGTGATACTGGAGACAGGCTCCACAGATGGGAATCAGGAAACAGATTTTTCCTTCCCCCAGGCACCAGCTCTGCTCCCCTACAAACCCCAATCTCACTCTAGGGGCTGAGCAGCTCCAGAGACTGGAACTTCTGGCACTAGAGGGCACCACATAGAAATATGAAATGTCAAAAGAACCTGGTTCAAGCCAAAATCTCACAAATCCCAGAAAAAGGGCCAAATGAAACTGAGCTCACCAATCTTCCTGAAAGAGAGTTCAAATTAAAAATCATAAACATGCTTATGGAGATATAGAAAATATTCAAGAAATCAGGAAAAATTTCAGATGGAGATTCAGTCATTAAGAAATTCAGTATCTGAAACGAAACATACAATGGAGGGATTTAAAAACAGATTAGATCTAGTAGAAGAGACGGTAAATGGAATAGAAATTAGAGAAGAGGAATACAAGGAAGCTGAGGCACAGAGAGCAAAAAGAATCGCCATGAATGAAAGAATATTGAGAGAACTGTGTAACCAATCCAAATGGAACAATATTTGCATTATAGGGGTACCAGAAGAAAAAGAGAGAGAAAAAGGGATAGAAGGATAGAAAGTGTCACTGTGGAGGTAATTGCTGAAAACTTCCCCAATTTGGGGAAGGAGATAGTCTCTCAAGCCATGGAGGTGCACATATATCCCAACACAAGGGACCCAAGGAAGACAACATCAAGACATGTAATAATTAAAATGTCAAAGATCAATGATAAAGACAGACTTTTAAAGCAGCTAGAGAGAGTAAAAAGATCACATACAAAGGAAAACATACCAGGCTATCATCAGATTTCTCAACAGAAACCTTACAGGCCAGAAGGGAGTGGTATGATATATTTAACGCAATGAAGCAGAAGGGCCTCGAACCAAGAATACCTGACAAGGTTATCATTTAAATTTGAAGGAGGGATTAAACAATTTTCAGATAAGCAAAAGCTTAGAGAATTTACCTCCCACAAACCACCTCTACAGTGCATTTTGGAGGGACTCCTATAGATAGAAGTATTCCTAAGGAAAAATAGATGTCACCGAGGGATAGACAAAGAGAACAGAATATGATTCATAACATACAAACAATGGAGGACGAAGAAAAAGAAAAAGGAGGAAAAAAGAAAAAAGAACCTTTAGGTTGTGTTTGTAATAGCATAGGAAGTGAGATAAATTTGACTGTTAGATAGTAAGGGAATTACCCTTGAACCTTTGATAACCGCGAATTTAAGCCTGCAATGGCAATAAGTACATATCTATCAATAATCACCCTAAACGTAAATGGTCTGAGTGCACCAATCAAAAGACATAGAGTCACGGAATAGATAAAATACAAGACTCATCTATATGCTGCCTACAAGAGACTCACTTCAAACTCAAAGATGTACACAGACTGAAAATAAAGGCATGGAAAAAGATACTTCGTGCAACTAATAGGGAAAAAAAAGCAGTAGTTGTAGTACTTGTATCAGACAAAATAGACTTCAAAACAAAGAAAGTCACAATAGACAAAGAAGGACATTACATAATGATAAAAGGGTCAGTCCAACAAGAGGATGTAACTAATGTAAATATATATGCAACCAATACAGGATCACCTACATATGTGAAAAAAATACTAACAGAATTAAAGGGGCAAATAGAATGTAATGCATTCATTTTAGGAGACTTCAACACACCACTCACTCCAAAAGACAGATCAACCAGCAGAAAATAAGTAAAGAGACAGGGGCACTCAACAACGTATGAGAACAGACGGACCAAATGGACATCTACAGAACACTCCATCCAAAAGCACCAGGATATACATTCTTCTCAAGTGCACATGAAACATTTTCAAAAACAGATCATACTAGGACACAAAAAGAACCTAAATCAATTAAAAAAGATTGAAATTGTACCAACCAGGTTCTCAGATCACAAAGGTATGAAAATGGAAATAAATTACACAAAGAAAACAAAAAAGCCCACAAACACATGGAGGCTTAATAACATGCTACTAAATAATCAATAGATCAATGACAAAATAAAAACAGAGATCAAGCCATATATGGAGACAAATGACAACAATAATTCAACACCATGAAATCTGTGGGATGCAGCAAGGGCCATACTAAGAGGGAAATATATTGCAATACAGGCCTACCTCAGGAAAGAAGAACAATCCCAAATGAACAGTCTAAACTCACAATTAATGAAACTAGAAAAGGAAGAAAAATGAGGCTCAAAGTCAGTAGAAGGAGGGACATAATAAAGATTAAACAGAAATAAATGAAACTGAGAAGAATAAAACAATAGAAAGAATCAATGAAAGCAGGAGCTGGTTCTTTGAGAAAATAAACAAAATAAATAAACCCTAGCCAGACTTATCAAGAAAAAACAGAGTCTACACACATAAACAGAATCAGAAATGAGAAAGGAAAAATCACTATGGACACCACAGAAATGCAAGGAATTATGAGAGAATACTATGAAAAATTATATGCTAACAAACTGGATAACCTAGAAGAAATGGACAACTTTCTAGAAAAATACAATCTTCCAAGGCTGACCTGGAAAGAAATAGAAAATCTGAATAGACCAATTACCAGAAAGAAATTGAACTGGTAATCAAAAAACTACCTAAGAACAAAACACATGTACCAGATTGTTTCACCGCTGAATTTTATCACATTTAGTGAAGAACTAATACCTATCCTCCTTAAAGTTTTCCAAAAAGTAGAAGAGGAGGGAATACTCCCAAACTCATTCTACAAGGCCAATATAGCTCTAATTCGAAAACCAGGCAAAGACACCACAAAAAAACAAAATTACAGACCAATATCCCTGATGAACATAGATGCAAAAATACTCAACAAAATATTAGCAAACCGAATTCAAAAATACATCAAAAAAATCATCCATCATGATCAAGTGGGATTCATCTCAGGGATGCAAGGATGGTAAAACATTCGAAAATCCATCAACATCATCCACCACATCAACAAAAAGATGGACAAAAACCACATGATCATTGCCATAGATGCTGAAAAAGCATTCGACAAAATTCAACATCCATTCATGATAAAAACTCTCAACAAAATGAGTATAGAGGGCAAGTACCTCAACATAATAAAGGGCATATATGACAAACTCACAGCCAACATTATACTTAACAGCGAGCAGCTAAAAGCTTTTCCTTTAAGATTGGGAACAGGACAAGGATGCCACCTCTCCCCACTTTTATTCAACATAGTTCTGGAAGTCCTAGCCATGGCAATCAGACAACACAAAGAAGTAAAAGGCATCCAGATTGGCAAGGAAGAAGTTAAACGGTCTCTGTTTGCAGATGACATGATAGTGTACATAAAAACCCTAAAGAATCCACTCCAAAACTATTAGATCTAATATCTGAATTTGGCAAAGTTGTGGGATACAAAATTAATACACAGAAATCTGTGTCATTCCTGTACACTAACGATGAACTAGCAGAAAGAGAAATCAGGAAAACAATTCCATTCACAACTGCATCAAAAGAATAAAATACCTAGGAATAAACCTAAACAAGGAAGTGAAAGACTTATACTCTGAAAACTACAAGACACTCATGAGAGAAATTAAAGAAGAAACCAATAAATGGAAACACATCCTGTGCTGATAGATAGGAAGAATTATTATTGTCAAAATGGCCATCCTGCCTAAAGCAATCTACAGATTCAATGCAATCCCTATCAAAATACTGAAAGCATTCTTCATGAACTAGAGAAAATAATTCTAAAATTCATATGGAACCCCAAAAGATTCCGAATAGCCAAAGCAATCCTGAGGAGGAAGAATAAAGCTGGGGGAATTATGCTCCCTGACTTCAAGCTCTTCTACAAAGCCACAATAATCAAGACAATTTGGTACTGGCACAAGAACAGACCCATAGACCACTGGAACAGACTAGAGAGCCCAGATATAAACCCAAGTATATATGGTCAATTAATGTACGGTAAAGGAGCCATGGACATAGAATGGGGGAAATGACAGCCTCTTCAACAGCTAGTGTTGGCAAAACTGGACAGCTACATGTAAGAGAATGAAACTGGATTATTGTCTAACCCCATACACAAAAGTAAACTCAAAATGGATCAAAGACCTGAATGTAAGTCATGAAACCATAAAACTCTTAGAAAAAAACAGCAAAAATCTCTTGGACATAAACACGAGCAACTTCTTCATGAACATATCTCCCCGGGCAAGGGAAACAAAAGCGAAAATGAACAAGTCAGACTATATCAAACTAAAAAGCTTCTGTACAGCAAAGGACACCATCAATAGAACAACAAGACATCCTACAGTATGGGAGAATATATTCATAAATGACATAACTGATAAGGGGTTGACATCCAAATTATATAAAGAGCTCTGCACCTCAACAAACAAAAAGCAAATAAGCCAATTAAAAATGGGCAGAGGAGCTGAATAGACACTTCTCCAAAGAAGAAATTCAGATGGCCAACAGGCACATGGAAAGATGCTCCACATCCCTAATCATCAGAGAAATTAAAATTAAAACCACAATGAGATATCATCTCACACCAGTTAGGATGGCTAACATCCAAAAGACAAACAACAACAAATGTTGGCAAGGATGTGGAGAAAGGGGAACCCTCCTACACTGCTGGGGGAATGTAAACTAGTTCAACCACTGTGGAAAGTTCCTCAAAAAGCTAAAAGTAGAAATACCATTTGACCAAGGAATTCTACTCCTAGGAATTTACCCTAAGAATGCAGGGGCCCAGTTTGAAAAAGACATATGCACCCCTATGTTTATCGCAGTACTATTTGCAATAGCCAAGAAATGGAAACAACCTAAGTGTCCATCAGTAGATGAATGGATTTAGAAGATGTGGTACATATACACAATGGAATATTATTCAGCCATAAGAAGAAAACAAATCCTACCATTTGCAACAACATGGATGGAGCTAGAGGGTATTATGCTCAGTGAAATAAGCCAGGTGGAGAAAGACAAGTATCAAATGATTTCACTCACCTGTGGAATATAAGAACAAAGCAAAAACTGAAGGAACAAAACAGCAGCAGACTCGCAGAACCCAAGATGGACTAACAGTTACCAAAGGGAAAGGAACTGGGGAAGATGGGTGGGAAGGGAGGGATAAGAGGGAAAAAGGGGCATTACAAATCGCACATATAATATAGTAGGGGGGACAGGGGGAAGGCAGTATTTACAGAGAAGACAAGTAGTGACTCTATAGCATCTCACTACGCTGATGGACAGTGACTGTAATGGGGTATGTGGTGGGGACTTGATAATGGGGGGAGTCTAGTAACCATAATGTTCATATAATTGTACATTAATGATTGCAAAATTTAAAAAATGTAAAAAAAAAACCCCACAACCCATCAAAAAATAAATAAATAAACCATGCAGACCAATTCCAGAGACTAAATATATATATATATATATATATATATATATATTTGTACTTGAAAAAGTGTACATACAGAAATGCCGCTGTTCATTAAGTTTTGCCATTTTTATTCATTCCCTGTGTCTGGAATATCAAAAATTAACTGGAGAACATTATGCTTCCCACACATTTTGTCCAACACAAATCCAGTCTGAGCTTCATCAGTTGAGCAGAAACTATCACTAGGCAATTCTTTATTTCTTGTTTACTGCTTATCACATTTCTCCCATCAGCTCAAACGTCTTCCCTACTTTCTGGCACCCTGCATCACGCTCCCCCTGGTGCCCATGGGGTTGGACAAGTTTGGGGAGGGCAGGGACTAGGCTGGTTTTGATGCTGTAGCTCCAGTGCTTTCAAACATCGCACGCCCTAAAACAACTGCTGGGCCGAAGAACTTCCTTCGTCGCACCACAGTATTCTGTAACCTGTGCTTTTATACATTGCCTTCTTTTCCCTTGGACAGTGAAAGGATTCTGAGGCTCTTCTTTCCACCCTGCATTTCAAGCTTTCCTGCCCTTGCAACCTCTCTCCTTCTTCACATTCTCCATCTCATCTTCTTCCTTGCCCTCTTCCGCTTCTGTTTTAAAGCTTGCTAAGTTCTTTCCAAAGATTAAAGATAAAACAAAGATGTGCCTCATTCCTTTTTTTTAAAACTGCCACCTGCCCAGTCCGATACTAAAACGACTCCGTGTATGCAGCCAAGTCACATGCCCAGTGCAATGGCGTTTCCATGTCCTGTGTCCCTGTGCATTAGATGCCACCAGGCAGTGCCTGCTCAGCTCTGAGTCCTTCCTCTTCCGGCTTTGTGAGCAGGCCCTGCCCTGCTTTTCTTTGTACTGTGTTGCCATTTCTAGTCCTTTCTTCACTCATCATAGATATTCTCAAGCCCTCAACCTTAACTATGTGTTGTCTTCTTTTTAAATCCTGATCCTTCTCCTACGTTTAATGACCCCTATTCTCTGGATGACTTGAAATCCATGCGCTTAATTACAAGCTTTATTCCTGTATCTTGAATTGGGTCAGATACCATTTCCATTCTGGTAGACCGTGCATTAGCGTAGCTACTTGCAGTGTCATCATTCTGGCATCGCTTCCATGGTTCTTTGGGCCCCCTCGTGCCCCCCAACAATTAATTGTTCACAAAACCACATCTGTTCTTTCTCTCTGAAACCTGTGGTTCCAGATCTGCCATATTGTTCCTCTTCAGTGACCACGGAAGACCCCTCACCTTGCAGTTTCTCATCTTAGTTCATTGGACTGCTGTCACCCTTAGCAGGTTTTCTGTTCTTACATATATATATTTATCTACACTTCAGTTTGCTTGTTTAAACAGAACTTAGTATCAGTCATGCAACGTTATCTCCACAGCTGGAATGGTTGTCCATCATTTTTCATTTGAAAATACCACAGAGTCTAGCGAAATGAGTTGGAAGTAAAATTTTGCCATCAGCGTTACACATGCGAATGCCATTGAAACAAAAAACAGACATGCCCCTTTTAGTTAACGAAACACACTTTTTGTGTAGTAAATGCGCCATCTAATAGCTGACGTTTTATATTCATAAAGCAGAAAATAGGTTTTACGTAATAGTTTTAGTTTAGTAAATATTGTATAAGATGATTAAAAGAATTAATTTAGTTGGAGCCCGGGTAGCTCCGTAAAACCTAGGAACACCATTGTAAAACACGATGAAACCATGGGCGCGTAACTTTCATTAAGCTTTTCTCCTGTGTTGCTGAAATCTTCTACAGTTAGCAGTAGTATTCTTGGAAGAGTAAATAAAGTGAATAGTACTTTGGTGTCGAGACTCGGGCTAAAATGACCACTGGACAGGGCAGATAATAGCAAGATAGTTTTCCATAAATACTTTGGCTTTAAAATGGGGGCATATTTCATCATTGGATTTAATGACGGAAGTAGCATTTCCTGTTCCCACAGATACTTGTTTTATGTGTTCTGATATTGTTTTTAGATAGACAATAAAACCAATTCCTTTAAAATAAATAAGATTATGAAAGTTCTTAGACAAGCATGAAACTACAGCGAGTGAAAGCTGGCACAAAAACTAACGGAGTGGAATTCATGGTCTGTTTTCTGCGCCTCTTGACTATGTTCTCATGGCCGAGGTTTACTTCAAAGAATGTATCACAAGTATAGCCAAGAGCATAGACACTGACTGTACAGCTGTGTGGTGTGATCTAAGAAATGAATTTGCATTAGAGACTGAAGTCGTTGAAAAGATCCCCTCTGGCATGCAGCATCCTTACAGCATCCACTTCTTAAAATAGTTGTTTGTGTGAGTAACATTTCAGTTTTATAATAAGACAAAAAATTTTTTTTAGGAGATGAAAATAAAAGACAGTTTCACACAAGTTTCCTGAGTGTGTCTGTGCAATCCTAAAAAACAAACACATTTTCCTTGATTGGGTGGAGGGGTTCTTGGGTGTCAGGGAAGTGCCGTTTTAGAGACAGGAAGGTCCTTCCCTACCCAAAAATGAGTCCCTTTGAACCGTCAATAGCTCCTCAAATTTAATTCATCAGTGCAATCTAAATAGAAAAACAAATGGCCCTTAAAATGTCTGTCATGTAACAGACTGGTACCATCCATAACTGGTGCCATGTGGCAATTCGATGATTAAAATGATTACAGACCAGGTGGCATTCAGCTTTACCAGAGAGACCACACATCAGTCATTCAAGAACAGTAGTCAATTAAGCTTGTCTATTAAAATGCAGCACTGTCTGCAGTCGGGAGCTACTTCCAAAGTGTAAAGGCAAGGCCACATACCCTCTGGTGCACTCAGGAATAAAAAAAAGAAAGCTACGCTAACATATGAAATCTCCTTTTTATTCCCTGTATCCAATTAAAGTAACAACTGACATCAGTCTAACCTTCAAGATTTGCCAGTCAATACAAGCTAGAGAAACAAAGGGCAGTGATCAGCCTGAATTAAATCAGAGTTTATTCTGTAATTTTCTGAGCTGTGAATAATACATTTCATTGAGTTTTTTTATTCAGTGAGATTTCTGATTACTTTGGCCTGTTAAAATAACCTGCACATAATCATGCTTAACCCTTTTTTTCCTGGAGTGTTTTGGATATATGTGTCAGCTCATTCCTAATGACAGGGCGTCTGTCTTTCTGCCACTGTCTTTTTTCTGGGCATGAAGTTGTGGCTACTACCTGGGAATATCCTATCGAATGTGTCATACCTCAAATCACACATTCAATTTTCCTCCGGCATTCTTGCTGGGTGCCCCATGTTCCAGTCATTCAGGCTCAAAACTTTGGGCTCAACCTTGATCAATCGTAACATTTTCTTTGGATGAAATTTTAAATTCTTACAAAAATTTTACAATGTACCACCTGCATGCCAGTTATCCAGACCCAGGAGCTGTTCACCTTTTGCCTCATTCCATTTTGGTATCTCTCTCTCTCTCTCTCATCCTCATATACACATAACTTTTGCAACATTTCAGAGTAAGTTGGAACATTATGTCTCTTTGTTCCAAAATACTTCAATATGTATTTCCTAAGAACAGGACAATATCTTATATCACCACAGTCTAATTATGTTAATTATATCTGATGTCATTATTTGATAATATGACTATCAAAGTAAAAAAACTGATGTTGATACACAGTGTTTGAGATAGTAGTCGTCTATATTTCCTGGCCCACTACTGGGATCACATATTACATTTAGTTCCCATCTCCTTAAATCTATTTTTATTCTTGGTGTTAGGAGAGCAATAGAGGAATGGAACATTCATTTCCAGAAGAAGCAATTTCCTTAGGAAAAGTCAGGTTTTAGTTAGGCCAAGGAGAGGAAAGAAACATTAGAGGTGAGGTGGAATTTTAGGGACTTTGTTAATCATTAGCTGGGAATTCCAGATGACCCAGAGGAAAGGTTTTAGGAAGAGGGAAAAGCTGGTAGGTTGAGGAGGGGAGGTACAGGGCAGTGTTGGGGGTGAGATCTGCAGAGGGCAACTTATTATTATAGGTAGTTGACTAATACATATTTTCATTTTAAAATAATCTCAGGTCATGGACTTCTCTTTTTTTTTTTCCCCCTGAAATTGTTCTTGTTCACATTGGAAAAACTCTGCTTTTCAGCTTGAACATAGTGAAAATATAATTTAGCTTAGAAAGAATAATTATTACTGGGAATCTTACGAATTGCCTACATAAGGATTAAGCTGGACCCAATATGTCTGTATTTATTTTTTCAGAACATATTCTTAAGTGAATATGTATTATATAAAGAGTATGAAATAAGAGAAACATACAAGTAAACTAAAAGTCATAAAATAACAGCTCTTATTTTCTTGTGTCTTTTCTTTTAGTATATCTTTAAATGGGTGTTTGTGTATCGAAGACAAACTTGAAATTGTCAGTATGCCTTTAATGTTCCTAGAGATGAAGTTTGGATTTCTTGAATATTGTCACTAGAAAACAGCTCAAGTATGGCATAGGCCTTGCCTTCTCTCTGAAAGGAACCTTTTTGGGGGAGAATTTTAGTCAAGATCAGATATCCCTTGGTAGGCCTCCATTTTCCATAGGAATCTCATGCATGTTGAGTAACCCAAATAAGAGGTTTGAGGCTGTGCTGTCGATTACATTGCACATTTGTTAGATGAATATTCTTCCGTAGATTCTTTGCCTATAGAATTTTCTTCTAAAGTGAACTTTCTCTGGGGAATATTGTTTTTAGGAGACATGTGCCTAGAGAGATTTGCAAGACCGACCTGTCCAGGAAGAGAGAGCAGCCTTATTTTCCTTTTACCTTGACAGGGTTAGAGACTACCCAGAGGGATTCAACCAGGTTGGACAGAGAGCTACAACAACTAGACTGACAGTGTTCCCTGAAGGGGACATCTAACCAACTGAACAACCAAGAACATGGGAAATTTGCTGTTGAATATCTCATCTTAGCCATGTTCTTTGAAAAAATTACATGTTGTGCCACATCGCTCAAGACACACAACAAAAGAAAAGGAATTGAATCTTGAATTGGAAGCGGAGAGATGCTCCTATAAAGGGGTCAAGGAGCATACTAGATCCGAGAAGACAGAGGGCATGACTGAGGGAGACTCATTTCAGAGAAGTCAGAGGGCTCTTTGGATATGTTTGCAGGCAAGTGTCAGGAGCAAGCTGGCCCCTGGGATCCTTGCTGGGGATGCCCTGAGCAGGTGCATGGCAAACGGCTTGTGGAAGGGAGGCATCTGACATGTAGCCTCAGGCCTTTGCTTTCTGCTCTGTAGCATATTCATGTTATCTAGCCTTTTATAAAATTCAGTTGAACTTAGTGGCCTGCATTAACTGAGTTTTGTGGGAACTCAAGAAGGAGACTGTGTTCACATTTTTATGGCTCATTAAATTTCCAGATTGTCACATGACACCAAGACTTGGTTACTGGGCACCGAGAAGCTGGGAGCAGGGATCCGGAACAAAAGGTAGAAAAGGACAATGAGGACAGATTTGCGGAGTATGTAAGGCTTCCCTGGTGGTTCTCAGAGATACTAACGCTGACACTAATGCTCAGAAATACAGATACATCGTAATTTTTTTAAACATTTTGTTATTAACCAACTTGTTTTCTAACTTTTCACTGTTAAAAATAATGCTGTTGTGGCCAGAAGAATTCTAAAGAGGCCTCCCACCTTTCTCTGCCCTCATAACTGGAAGCTATGAAGACTCAGAGGTATCATTCCCAGGGTTTGACCTTAAACTAGGGAGATTATCCAGGTGGGCCTGTTCTAGACCTATGAGACCCTTTAGAAAGTTTTCTTCTAGTGGCAGAGGAAATCGAAGCAACCGAAGCACATAAGGTTTCTATGCCCTGTTGCTAGCTTCAAGATAAAGAGGGCCATTGGCTGAGGAATGCAAGTGGTCTCTCCAGCTGACTAGCTCCGGCTCAGTCAACAAAGAAAAGGAACCTCAGTTCTGTAACTGCAAGGAATTGAATTTTCCCAAAACCAAAACCATTTCTGAACTTAGAATGGTTTCTTCCCTAGAGCTTCCAAGCAGTGCAGCCTTGAGGATACTTTTCCAGCCTTGGGCTGGAGCGTCACCATACCAGGCCTCTAACCTACAGAACTGTGGCTATTAAATAGTGTTACAGAGCTGCGAAATTTGTGTAATTTGTTACACAGCACAAATTATGGTAATAGACCTACTATAATAGCTTAGCATATAATCATGTGTGAATTTATAATTTAATGAATTAGAAATGTAAGTACTAGTTTTATGTGCACAAATAAGGATTGCTAACCAAATTATTCTCCCCAAAATATCTGATGATAAAATCCTTCTGCCTTTGTATATGGCAAGTACTACTTTAGCTCCAGTTCTAAAATTAGGTAATAGTAGTTGAATAAAACTTTAATTTGATAAATAGTTTTTAAATTTTCAATTTGCTTCTCTTTTATTATTGAGATTGAAAAAATTTTCATATTTATTAAATGTTTAAATTACTTCTGTGAATTGTATTTTCATTCCCATCAAGGATATAATTTGGAGGATGACATATAGAAAGGAAAATTTTTCCCTGATAACCTTATATTATTATCACCATCACCATATAGTAAATAATCTATCTTTCTTGTTCAGATATTCTATTTTTTTATTCTCCTTTATTCTGTTAAATATGTAGGAAAAATATCTTTCGTGGAGCAGGGAGGGGAGGAGGTGTTCTAGTTAAATTTCAGGCCGATGGCAATGTTTTTATTTTCTACTTATGTATTTTTATATCTGGAATGTCAAATGACCTTTTTTATTTATTTATTTATTTATTTTTACCTTTTTTCACATTGTTTTTCTAACATTACTCTTGATTTCTTGATTCTGAATGACATTCATTCTTCCCCTTTACCTATTTCACCCATCACCATCCCCTCCCCTACAGCAACCACCAGTTTGTTCTCTTTGTCTATGTTTGTTTTGTTTTTTAGATTCCACATGTAAGTGAAATCAGGTGGTATTTGTCTTTCTTTAACTTATTTCACTTAGTGTAATACCCTCTAGGTCCACCCATGTTGTCATAGATAGCAAGATTTCATTCTTTTTTATAGCTCAGTAATATTCCATTGTGTATATGAATCACATCTTTATCCATTCATCTGTTGATGGACACTTTGGTTGCTTCCTTATTGTGGCTATTGTGATAAACACAGGACTGCACATATCTTTTTGAATTAGTTATTTTGTTTTCCTTGGGTAAATTCCTAGAAGTGGAATTGCTGGGTCATATGGTATTTCTATTTTTAGTTTTTGTGAGAAGCCTCCATACTGCTTTCCACAGCTGTTGTACCAATTTACATTCCCACCTGCATTGTAGGATGGTCCTTTTTCTCTACATCCTTGCCAATACTTGTTATTTTTTGTATTTTGGATAGTGGTCTTTCCACCTGATGTGAGGTGATATCTCATTGTGGTTTTGATTTACATTGCCCTGATGATTAGCAATGTGGAGCATCTTTTCATGTGTCTGTTGGCCATCTGTATTTCTTCTTTGGAAAAATGTCTATTCAGGTCATCTGCCCATTTTTTAATTGGGTTATTTGTGTTTTTGCTGTTGAATTGTGTGAATTCTTTGTATATTTTAGATATTAGCCCCTTGTCAGATATATCATTTGCAAATATATTTTCCCATAGACTAGGTTGCCTTTACATTTTGTGAATGGCTTCTGTTGCTTTTAAAAGCTTTTTAGTTTTATGTGGTCCCATTTGCTTATTTTTGATTTTGTTTCCCTTGCCTGGAGAGACATATGCAGAAAAAAATTACTAATGCCAATATTGAAGAGTTTACTGCCTATTTTCTTCTAGGAGTTTTATAGTTTCAGGTGTTATATTTAGGTCTTTAGTCCATCTTGAGTTTATTTTTTATTTATGGTGTAGACATTGATTCATTTCATTCCTTTGTATGTAGCTGTCCAGTTTTCCCCAGCACTGTTGAGGAGATTGTCTTTTCCTCATTGTAATTTTTGCCTTCTTGTCATACATTACTTGACTATATAAGCCTGGGTTTATTTCTGGGCTATTTTTGTTCCACTGATCTAAGCCAATTCTTGTGCCAATACCATATGGTTTTGATTACTGTGGCTTTGTCATATAGTTTGAAGTCAGGCAGCATGATACTTCCAGCTTTGTTCTTTCTCAAGATTGCATTGGATATTTGTGTTTTTTTTGGTTCCATACATTCTTATACATATTGAGATACATACAATAAAATGCACAAATCTTAGTGCACGGCTTGATGAATTTTAACATGTGTTTCCAGTCATGTAAGATTTCTTTTGAATGAAATTTAGAATCATCCTTGTCAAATTTCAACAGGGATTTTGGACTGAATATTATTAGCCCTCTGAGTTAATACAGGAAAAATTGACATCAAAATAACTTACACATATTAGAACCATTATATGTTCTTTTATATAAGCATCATATGTTCCTCTGTACAAGTTTATGGCTGTCTTTATAGGCCCCACACATTTTTAAGATTATTTGTAGGTATTTTACAGATGGTATCAACATTTTGACTGAAGTTTTTTCCCACTGCATTTTGTACTTTGTTATTGATGTTAGGAAGGGAAATTATTAATTTCCCATTTGCATGATATATTCACAAAGTCTTTGGAATACAAAGGGATATTTTTCCCTCTATTTGGGGGGATTTCTAGATACATATAATTAATCTTATAAATAAATATAAAAATATTTTCTGAAAACAAAGTATTTTATTCTTCTGAGAACTCTACCAGCTATTTCTTTTTCTTGTCTTACTGACAAATATTTTCAGAGCAATTTTAAATAATAGGATGATAGCAGGAATCTTGTTCCTGTTCCAAATTTGAATAAGAATGTTATTGTTGTTTTACTGTTGAATATAATGTTAGTTTGGGTTTGAAGTAGACAATTTTTATTATTAAAGTTATTAAAATTTTCTTCTTGAATCCTATGCAGTGTGATCAGTAGGAATAATACTTGGGATATCAGGTTTATTCTAATGGCATCTGTACTTCTCTCTCTTTAATTTCTATAACATCATGAAATACTAAAGCTAAAACTTTAGAGTTTTAAAAACTTTAATTTTTTGAAAGAAATATTTAGTTATTCTGATTTCTTGCATGCTTATGTACTTCCTCATGAGCCAATTTTGACTATATTTTCTGAGAAATCAAAACATTTAAAAACATTTCAAATATAGAGTATATTTTATTTAATCTAAAAACTTATGGCCATGCCTCATTTTAAAAATTAAATTTGTTTAAAATTAAAAAGTATTTAAAAAATATCTTACAATAATTTAATATATAATGTATTTTACAATTTTGAATTTTTTAATCAATTTTTTTACATTTACTTTTGAATAATTTCTGCTCTTAACTTTGGTATGTGTAAGCTTCATAACAATGTAGAGACAATGTCCAATTGTGTAACATTGTATCCCCAGTATCTATAGTATGCCTGGCAACAAGCAGGTGACAATTTATATTGGTTAAATGAATGAATTAACATTTCCTAGATTTTTAAAAATACCTTTGAGTCAAATATTTCATTCAATAATGAAATTGTTTCAGGTGAGTAAAATTACTTTGGGTCTCAACCCTGCTTTGGCTGTACATGTAATCTCTTGATTATTTTTGTATCTTTAGTAGGCAAAGAGTAGTTTTCATCATTTTCTACATGTTA
The DNA here is from genome assembly GCA_029783875.1 of Phataginus tricuspis. Classification (NCBI taxonomy): domain Eukaryota; kingdom Metazoa; phylum Chordata; class Mammalia; order Pholidota; family Manidae; genus Phataginus; species Phataginus tricuspis. The sequence goes on along the minus strand of JAQQAC010021848.1, from coordinate 20,624,266 downwards.
TGCTTTTAATTACGCCTTTTACCCACTAGTTATTTAAGAGTGTTTCAAATTCCTGAATTATCAGGTGCTTCGTTTAAACTTTTACTAGTATTTTAAAATATAGAACATTTAGGTCAGGGGCTAAATACTTTATTGGTGGACTAATATATGTTTAATTTTATAGCATAGTGAAGACATGTAGTGATACTGTAGCATCTTACTACGCTGATGGACAGTGACTGTAATGGGGTAGGTGGTGGGGACTTGATGATGGGGGGAATCTAGTAACCACAGTGTTGCTCATGTAATTGTATATTAATGATACCAAAATTAAAAAAAAAAGTTTTAAAATGCTTCAAAGCAATCAGTATTGTGTGTAGGACATCTAATGATTTTATTATGATAATAAAAATTCCATGCCGATTTTATTGTATGTCCTAGCCAATTTAAAGGCTAAGAAATATATTAATGTCAACTGCAACAAATTTAAATCCTTCCTCTCAGCCTAATATTACTTTTATGTATTTACATTTCATGCTATGTTGCTCATAAATTTTCTAAATGTTTAATTTTAAGTCTATAATATACTTTTTATAAGAATAAAATGACCCTAACGTTCATCACACATTGTCTGAAATTAGTACTGTCCTTCAGACTTACTTTAAAAACAATGTGCTTAAATCAGTAATAGTAGCAATGAATTGGGCGATTAGAGAATATGGGTGAGTGAAATGAATGGCAACGATGTCCTAGGGGACAGAAGGGAAGAATCAAGGATTATAGTGACATAGTATTATGTGAAAGTGAGTTACATTAATTAAAAATGTGTATTTTAAGTGCTAGGGAAGCCATTAAAATATTTTCTAAATAAGCATGATAGTATGCAAGAAGAGAGGATATAAAACGAAATATAAAATGCATAGTTAAAATCAGAGAAAGCAGAAAGAGAAACAACAAATGCAATGAACAGAAAACAGCTGTCGGTAAGGTAGATATGAATCCAACTATATCAGTCATTGTGTTAAATGTAAATGATCTAAATACACCAATTAAAAGTTGGAGATTGAAAGTTTGAGACCAGCAATGTTGCCTACAAGAAACTCACTCTAAATATAAAGGCCAGATACATTAAAAGTAAGAGATGGGAAAAGGTATACCATGTTAACACTAATGAAAAGAAAATTGGAGTAGCTCTATTAATTCAGACAAAGAAGACTCCGGAACAAGGAAGTGTTTTAGTCACTTCCTTATCACATCATTAGTGAGGAAGAAGTCTCACCCTGGTGTTACAGAAATGGCGGAACACATAACACCCAACACTGACCAGAGGAGAGCACAGTGGCTTATTAGTCACACATACTCATAGCCCGGGACCACATGGGGGTTGCACTGGGCAACAGAGTTGACAGACATTGCAGTATCTAGAGAAAGGGGTGTTCCCTGGTTCCTGCAAGAGGGTGTGATTAACTTGTTTGAATGATTCCAACAAATGGCAGGGAACTAAAACCTGCTGGAACTGTGTGTGGTCCCCAAGATAAGGGTTGTTTGGCTAGAAGGATCCTATTTGAGGCAGCAGAGTGGGGAGGGGAATTTATGTTTAGGCCATTTGCGGCCCTCCCAATTTTACCAAATGTCAATGGGCTTTAATTTTAGGACTTATACCACAGAAAGGTTATCAGAAATAAAAAGGGTATTCACAAAATGACAAAGGGGTCAATTTTCTAAGAATGAATAACAATCCTAACTGTGTATGAAGCTAACAACAGAACATCAAAATACTTGAGGCAAAATCAGAATTGAAAGGAGAAATAGGTAAAACCACCCTCATAGTTGAAGACTTCAAAACCCCTCTGCCAGTAATTGATAAGTCTAGCAGACAGAAAATCAGTAAGGATGTATGTGACCTGCAGAGTAATATCACTCAACTTGATCTAATTGACATTTATAGAACACTTCGTCCATTTATATGACTTTTTAGAAAAGGCAAAAACAATAAAGATGCTTAATAGATCGGTGGTTGCCAGGGATGCAGTGATGGGGGAAGGATATTTTAGAACCCTGATATGATTCTGTATGTTACTGTAATGGTGGATACATGACGCTCTGCATTTGCAAAACTCACAGAATTTTACAAAACAAAGAATGAAGCTCGATGTGTGAAATGAAAAAATATCTAGGATGTCGTGGATCCCAGAATAGAATTTGCACTATGACAGAAAAATCTAACAAATGTATGAAACACTTTTCCAAAAAGGGTCTGTGAGAAAGGTGTTGTACTAAGAAATGAGTGCAGTCTGTGAAGCTAAAGACAAAAGGCATTTATTGGACATAAGCCCAGTACCCAGTTGATAACATAGGGGATATAGATGAACACTTATGAAACTACTATACAAATAAGCAAGAGGGGAGGGGAGGCTCTACTCCATTAGAGTTGGATACATCAGTATGGCACCATGTTCACTTGAGACAGAGATGGATACATCTAGAAATACAGATATGTGTACATTCACAAGTTAATGTCCACACACAAATTCCTCACTTTGTCAGTTGAGAGCACAGAAATAATGGTATTCCAGCACCAACAAGCATACCTTTAACTCAAATCTTGTTTTCTAATACCACTCACCAATAGAAGGAATCAGGGCTTAGAAAAATCACTAGTTCTAGGACTGGAGTAGGAAATTCACATCTGACAGCTCTAGAGCATCTTATAGTTTGAGGAAGTAAGGTATGTTTAAAAAAAGAAAAAAAAGGCTATGTCAAAGTGAAACAGGAGCCACAGGAAAGACCTCCCAACTTCAGAAAATCTGAGCAATAAAACAAGCACACTATATTTTAACTCAAGTGAAAATATCCACAAATTCATGCTAACATTAAGAAAGCATTGAATAAATAAGTAAATTGGTGAGAATAAACGAATCCCCTATGCAGAATTCCAAATAATTTAAGTAATTACTCTGTCCTCAAGGTGTGTGCGCGTAACTCTCTACTCCTTGGGAGTGGGCTGTGCACAGTCACTTCCCTCCACAGAGTGCAGTATGGAAACAGGGAAAAGAGTAACTTTATTGTAGAAAAACCTGGCAAACACTACCTCAGTTAGTGGTCTAAATTAACATCAACACACATATGTCATGTCTTGGCTGAATTACACCATCAGCTTTCCCGGTTCTCTGGCTTGCAAACAATAGACTAGGAGACTTTACAGCCTCTGTAATCGTGCCAGCCAATTCCTGTAATAAATGTCCTCTTCCATATATCTATATACATCCTATTGACTCTGCTTCTCTACAGAACCCTGGCTAATATACCAGTCCAATAACAATCAACAGGAAGTCCCAATTCATGGGGTATTATATAAAATACCTCACCAGTACTTCTTAAAACTTCCACTGCCTTCAAAAATGGGAAAGTCTGAGAAAGTGTCTCAGCTAAGAGAAACCTCTAGAGACGTGTCGACCAAAAGCAGTGTGATATTCAAGAGGGGGTTCTAGAAGAGGAAAAAGGACCTAAGATTGGAACTAAGAAGCACATTCGATTAAAAAACAATCTGAACATTGACTTCAGTTAATAATAATGCATCAATATTGGTTCAGTAATCGTGACACATGTATATTGCTAATATAAGTTGTTAATAATAGAGGAAACAGGAGGTTGCAATGCCCTTCCTCAAGGCTGGCACAGTGCCATGCAGAGAGGGACCCCTCGGGCCTATAGATTCTCCAGTGGGTACAAGAGAGCTCAAGATGGACTCAGCTTCTCCAGTATTATAAAGACATATGAAGTGTACAACTTATAGGTAAAGGTAAATATATAATCAAAGCAGGTTCTCTAATATTATAATGATGGTGTATAAATCACAACTCTAGTTTAAAAGTGAAAAAACAAATGTATGAAAAATAACTGATTTGTTGATATACAATACTAAAAGGATATAAACTATAACATCAATAATCTAAAATGTAAAGAGGCAGTAGGTAATGAGTATCTGTATGCTATTGAAGTTACTAGCTTAAAATAGGAAATTATAACTAGAATATATTTATGTAAACCTCATGGTAACCACAAAGAAAAAAACCTATAGTTCTATAGTTAATACACAAAAGATTATGATAAAGGAATCAAGACATAAGGCCACAAAAGTCATCAAATCACAAAAGAAGGCAGTAAGAGAGGAAGAGAGGAAGTACAAAAATGTCGAAGAACAATTAACAAAATGGTTTTATTAAGTCATCTATCAATAATTATAAGCAAATGGATTAAATTTTCCAATCAAAAGACAGACAATGGCTAAATGGTTAAAATAAAACAAGATCCAGCAAGAGATTCACTGTAGTTCTATGGATGTACATGGGCTGAAAGCAAAGGGATAGAAAAAAATATTCCAAGCAAACGCTAACCAATATAAAGCAGACATTGCATTCTATACTTCTATTGCACAAAATAGACATGCTATGAATTTGTCAAATCAACACTTTTTGAGTGGAGTTCATGGGACCAGATGGTAAGCCATAGTTAAAATAAACCCCAAAAGAAATTGAAATAGATTTTATTAATTACAAGTCCTGGGGGAAGTACCCAGTCCTCCTCAAGGAGCCTCTCAGGGAAAGCAAGCCAGAGTGCAGACAGAAACAGACGCTGGAGCACACACCTTTATTAGGATCCACAGGTGACAGGCTTTGGGGTTTCTGGGATAATACTGGGCTGGTCCGTTCAAATCAAAAGAGCAAGGTTTTGGTAAAGCCCATGAGGGTATTATCTAAGGTGCACATAAATGGAAGGCATCGGAAGGCAAGGGTGACTGTTGATTACAAGTCTGTGGGAGAAGTCCTATCAGGAACTTACATTACTTGTGACTCAGCAGCTATCTAGGGCATGTGCTTGCATGAGGGCCTAATGCCAGATAAAAAGCACTACAGGCTACTTGGCCAAACGAAATGGATGCACAAGTAAAAATACCATGGAGTAGCTTAGCTAAACTCTCAACTACACTTTAAGGTAAATATGGTCACAAAAGGCAAAGAAGACAATTTTTAATGGTAAAGGGGTCAATTCATCAAGAAGACATAACAGTTGTAAATATTTATGTAGCCAACATGAGACACCTAAATATATAAAGCAAATACTAATAGAAGGAAAGCAGAAATAAACAGCAATATAATAATAGTTGGGGGCTTTAATACCCTAATCTCACCAATGGATAGATCATCTAGACAGAGAAGCAATAAAGGAATAATGGATTTGAACAACACTATAGACCAAATGGACCTAACATATATAGAACATTCCATCCAACAACAAAATAATACACATTCTTCTTAAATACCCACAGAACATTCTCAATGGTAGATTATATGTTAGGCCATAAAAAAAGTCTCGACAAATTCAAGAAGGTAGATATTAAGTATCTTATCTGCCCATGATGGTAAAAAAAAAAAAACCTAAAAATCAATAATAGGAAGAAAGCTGACAAATTAACAAATATATGGAAATTAAGCACATTTCTGAACAACTAGTGGATCAAAGAAGAAATCAAAAGGGAAATAAAATTCTTGAAACCAAAATGGAAATACAATATACCAAAACTTATGGGATACAGCAAAAGTAGTTCTTTGAGGGCTGTTAATAGCTAAAAACACATTCAGAATAAAGAAATCTTAAAAAACCTAAACTTACACCTCAAGGAACTTTTGAAAGACCAAAGTAAGCCTGAGGTTAGCAGAAGGAAGGAAAAATAAAGATGAGAGGAGAGATACAGAATAGGAATATCATAGAAAAAATTAATGAAACTAAGAACTGGTTCTCTGAAAAGATAAACAAAACTGACAAACTGTTACCTACACAAACCAAAAACAAAGGAGACAGACTCAAGTAAATGTACCATACTATTTGATTATTATTGCTTTGTGGTAGTCTAAGTGAGGAAATGTGATGCATCCAGCTTTGTTCTTTCTCAGGCTTTGGCTATTTGGATCTTCCATGGTGCCATACAAATTTTAGGATTGTTTTTTCTATCTCTGTGACAAATGCCATTGGAATTTTGACAGAGATTGCATTCAATCAATAGATGGCTTTGAGTACATGGTATTTTAACAATATTCTTCCAATGCATGATCTTGGAATATCTTTATGATTTATTTGTATCATCTTCAATATGTCTCATCAATGTCATGCAGTTTTCGGTATACAGATCTCCTCCCTACTTAGCTAAATTTATTCCTAAGCATTTTATACTTTTGATGTTATTGTTAATGGGATCATGTATTTTTTTATAATTTTTTTTCATATAGTTTGTTGCTAGTATATTGAAATTCAATTGATTTTTGTGTTTTGAATTCTGCAACTTTACTGAATTTTTTTGAACCATTTTTGAGGTCTTTAAGATTTTCTATTTATAAGATCATATCGTCTACAAACAGATGCAGTTTTATTTCTCCCCCAAAATTTGGGTGCCTTTTACTTCCTTTTCTTGCCAGAGTGATCTGAGTAGGACTTGCAGTACTGTTAAATAAGAGTGGTGAGATTGGGCATCCTTGTCTTGATTTTAGAGGAAAAGCTTTCAGCCTTTCACCATTGAGTATGATGTTAGCTGTGGGCTTGTCATATATGGCCTTTATTATGTTGAGGGCATTATGATAAGTGAAATAAGTCAACAGAGGATACCATAATGCATATATAAATACTATATCTCATTTATACCTGGAAACCAAAAAAAAAAAAAGCTCATAGTTACAGAGAGCAGATTGATGGTTATCAGAGATGGTGCTGTGGGAGGCAGGGTGGAGGTGGGTGAAATGCATGAAGAGGGTCAAAAGGTACAAACCTTCAGCTCTAAAATAAGTCATGGGGATATAATATATAACATGGTGACTATAGTTAATAATACTGTGTTGTGCATTTGAAGATTGTTAAGAGTACATTGTAAAAATTCTCATCACAAGAAAAGAAATTTTAACTACTTATGGTGACATAGGTTAACTAGACTAATTGTGGTGATCATTTTGCAATATACACAAATATTGAATCATTATGTTGTGCTAATATAATGTTATATGTCAGTTATGCATCAATAAAATGAATTAAGGTAATGCAATATTATATATGGATTACCACACCAGAAGTTTTAAATATTTTTAAACTTACATGAACGTAATACAATATATCAAATTTAGAAAAAAATTAGTCATTATGAAACAATTAGATGAAGACAAATTGAGTATTATTTTTCAAACAGATAGCAATGGCACTTCATAAAATCAGTGTCATAAAAGCCAAAACTGTCTGGGAACTCTTCTAGATTAATGTAAATCAAAAAGACAATAGCAACAAGGTGTCATTCATGATCTACTCATATGCTGGATAGGAAAAAAAGCTATAAAGAAAATAAAAAGCTATAAAGGATATCATTGAGTCAATTGGGGTAATGTGAATATAGACTATATATTACATAAAGTATTTGCATCAGTGTTAAGTTTCCTAATGCAATAATAGTTTTGGTTATATGGGTTAATGTGTTTTTAGGAGATACTCACTGAAATATTTAAGGATAAAGTCTCATGATGTCTGCATGTCTCTATCTCTGTCTCTATGACCTATATACACATCCATGATCCAGAACGTGTGTTAACTGGGTTCATACTAAGCAAAGCAGGACAGATAGTCACTTTACTCATGCAACTTACTAACATGCACAAATTAGCATGGCTTACTTCTTAAACTCCACTGCCTGGTTGTGGTTATCATGATTGATTTTGTTGTTGCAATTAATTACCCAGGTGTCCTCATCTTTATTAGTCTAGGGCTCCCTTCAGGGGAGGGCAGTGGGTGTAAAGAGAATAGGTAGGAGGGAGAGGCCAGTCAGTCATCCCGAAGGACCTTTGGAAGGCAACTTAGAGCACAAGTTGGTAATTGTTAAACTGTTTAAAAAGATTTGGCTGTTTGATTTTTTTTCCCTAAAAAAGAGAACATTGTGTTCTATTTAAAAGGGACTGGGGAAGAAGGGCGGGAAGGGAGGGATAAGAGGGTAAAAGGGGCATTACGATTGGCAGACATAGGGTGGGGGGTCACAGGGGAGGACTGTACAGCTCAGAGAAGACAAGTAGTGATTCTCATCTCACTACACTGATGGACAGTGACTGTAATAGGGTCGGTGGGGGGGACCTGATGAAGGGGGCAGTTTAATCACCATAATATTGCTCATGTAATTGTAGGTTAATGATACTAAAATAAAAAAAATTAAAAAAAAATGCAAACAATACCAAAACATCTTTTCTTACGATATTTCAAGGATAAAAGACTCAAAGGGCAGCAACGTCGACTTTACTTAAAATGTAGGCAACTCTTTCCTTCAGGTCATTTATTATCCAAATAATTTGAATCAAGATACTAATGATCTAAAAAGATTATTTTCTCCTCACCACAAGCCACAGCCTGCCTTCAGTCCCCCTCCCTTCCCCTCTTGGTAGCGTTTTACACTCTTGATCTCTGTCTCATTAGAATGTTCTGCCTCTTGCCTTCCGTAATAGTTTACTTTCCTTGTTCTCTCTTTGGTCTTCCTTCCTCTCCCTAACTCATTTAAGGGCCCCGATTATTCTTTTAAAATTATCTTGATTATACAAATGTGCTAATAATTTCAATTGTTATTTCTTTGTTGATTATTTCTAAGTTTTTATCTGTATCCCTGATACTTCACTTTTGTCTTTTTTTCCAACTGTCTGTAATAGTTACTCAAAACCAGCATGTTTAAAACAGAAGGCACAGCTCCCTCCTCTCAAATAGCCCAAAAACATGATCCTCAATGTTTCCATTAATATGGTCTTTGAAGTCAAACAGGACTGGGTTCAGATTCAGTTCTGCATCTTATTAGTCATGAAATTGTAAGGGATGATCCTTTTCTCCATTCTCGTAAATTTGTTGGAGATAAGAGATTAGCCATGTGAGATTACGTGTCTGCCTCAGTAGTACTAGTTGTTTTCTCATTCATTCTTTGGTGTAGTAACCAAAATAATGGCACCCAGAGATGCCCAAAGCTGAAGCATTGGAATCTGTGAATTTGTTACCTTTCATGGTAAAAGGGAATTTGTAGATGGATTAAAAGTCTTAATATAGAAAATTATCCTGGATTATTTGTGTGGACTTAATATAATTAGAAGGATATTTATAAAAGGGAGAATAAATTTGTGTTTTAAGCCATTACATTTGTGGTACTCATTAAAGCAGCAGTAAGGAACTAATACAATTGGTAGTGCCATTCAAGTTGATGGCAACTTCCTATGTTAAGTTCCTCTTTCTCTTTTGTGTGCTGTGTTAAAATAGGAAAGTATCAGTTATTTCTCCCTTGAACCTGATCTCCTTAAATGCTTCGTGTATCGAAATTATTTCAAAGATGGCCTGTTTACCCGTTTCTCAGTCCAGTAGTCAACCAGTTCTATACACAACTGTTATTTTCAAATCACCAAAATACTAGTTTGATCCAATTCATGTTCACAATCCAACAACGGCTGCATCTCCCACTACGTCAAGCTCATCCCTGTCTTGCTTTCCCAAGTGTGACTTAACTAACCTCGCTCCCCACCCATCACTGACATTGAACCGTCAGTCACACTCTCCTCCACCCCCTGTTGTGCAGACTCATTTCTGGTCTCTTGGTTCATGCTTTTCCTGTCAACTTGGACCCCTTTCTCCCTTGCTTTTTGCCCTTTCAAATCTGTATTTCCTTTCATAGCCAAGCAAGTTTTGCCCTGGTTTTTTTCATCAACTGCTTCGGAAGTTAGAAGAGCTTCCATCAGTCCATCTCCTGATGCCCCTTTAATTGTTTTGTGTGTTTCACCCTTTCCTCTACACTACAACTAAAACATAAGCTTTGTTTTAGGGTGTGGTTATTTTATACTTTTTAATATAATCCATGTTAATATATATCTGAATATATGCAGTTCTATCATAAAATATAACACTTTACAAATGATCATGTATTTAAAATAATTTATGATGAAAATTATAGATATTTTTTAAAGTAATGCCCTATTTATTCATTTGCCACATTTGCAATGACCTGCTTAAATAAAAATTACAAACATACAATGATTTCTATTAACAGAATTAATTTGCAGAATTATAGGTTTCCTACATTTTCAAGATTCAGTTACCTAAATCAGTGATATACTTTGTCCATTTCAAGTGTATGAGCTCTCGGGAAGCACTTTTTGTTAACCTGACAGTAGTTTCTGTGTATGTGCCAAGTTCTATTTTAAATACGTATATCCACTCTCAGGATGATTTCGTCCAAATTAAGAGCTAACACTTAGAAAAGCTTTGATACTTTTCCTTGTTCAACATTAAGTTGGGACTCAGCTTGGACCAAAGTGTTCTAGGTGTTCTGATTTATTCCAGTAAGATCCTGAATACTGTCATAATACTAGAGGGGATTAGCACTCTTGAAAAGGGGATTTTATTTACCTGGAATTTGTAAATGACATCACCTTATAATTCATATCAACCTTATTTTGTATACAATCACTTGTGGAATTGTGTTATTGTAAACATGCAAAGTCTCTGGGCTGTCCTGAGATATTCTGACTCAAAATACTGGGTCCCCCAAAAGATGCAGTTTTAATAAGACCTGGCGATGCCCATGCAGGTTGTTCGTGTTCAGACTTTTGAGGAACGCTGGCAAATAGGAACCACTTTGCCTAGGCTTGTGTAGCCTGTGTGATGTTAGGCATGTGATGATTTAAAAAGTTGCCTGCAATAAGGGATAAGAAGCATTACTGCATTCTTACTTTTCCCAAATGGGACATCAGTTTTCAGTTCAGAGGCATCAGAAAATTACCCCACAAAAAGAAACTGACTGTAAGTTACCATACTTTTGCTAGTTAAGAATCAAAAATCACAGTCTGAAAGTAGAACTAAATAGATACCCAGCATTCTGTAAATGTATTAGGAAAGCTAACCTCCATAGGGGCCATTTGATCCTGACTATTCTTAAAGGCTGAGTGTGTTCAGAAAAAGAGATGACCAAGATTGAAATGATAATTTGTTTAAAACTGTCTAGGAAGAACAGCTTATACACCAAGATGGACAACCCAGAACAGAAGACAAAAATTTAGATCAAATAAGTTATCTAGGCTATGGATTTATTTCTTTACAAAGAGGACATGGGAATATATATAAATGTGTCAGCATTGTTTTATATAAATATACCTGGGTTGGGTGTGTAAGAAAATGAACATGGTTCTCTATGCTGAGAGTTTAGTCATTGTCTGTTGGTCCTCTTGTTATACATATGCTTCATCCCGTGGGTCTTAGGACATTTCATCTTGCCTTAAATAGAAGCGTATAAATCCTTGATGTCTCCGCTGAGATCAAGGATTTGCTCAGTACTGAAGCTCCTTGACATCGAGGTTGCTTGCTCTAACTTTGTCTCTTCAACTCTTACAATCTCCTTGCTCCTGGCTACTTAAGGGCTGCCGCCTCTGAGCCTTACAACCAGATTTCTGCTGATGCAGGACTGCTTTTTATATCCTATGTATGTTCTACTAGCTTTGCATTTGTATCTCCAGAAGCCTTAGCTTCTCATTTTACCAGCAACCAATTGAAGTTTATGTTCAAGTGCTGATAGTATATTCCTCTCAAACGACTTACTGTGTTGATGAATCTGTGATCAGATGATAAACATCACATCAGGAATAATTTGATGCTGCCTCATTAGAACCTGGAAATATTTCCAATGATGCTGATTAACCCAACTGTATCATTTAGATTTCGATCCCCTTCTCAAGGCATGCAAATCATGTTGTCCTAAGCACTAGAAGTATCCTGGTTGACCATTTGTGCCTTTTGGTCAAGTTGAATGATCAGAAAAATATCTCTTTAAGCCCATACTCACCTTTCCTTTTTCCTCATCACTTGGTATCCAAATGCACTAAGAGAACCTTTTAAACACTGCAAAATAACTAGTCTTCTATAAGATGTTACAACAAATATATAAAAGTAGGAAGTTTTCCTCAATGGGGAAAACCCATCGGGTAGAAGGGATTCTATATTCCAATGCAAAACATATCTCAGAATTATTGTAACTCTTGGAAAGCTGACTGCCTTATTTATTGGTGTAATGATACCAAGGCATCTCATAAGATTATTCTGCATATAAAATAAGACACAGTATATTTGCCTTAGTCTCATATCCCTAAGGCTGTTTGTGCCTTTATATTGCCCATGGGTAGATGTTCTCTAATGTTTATAAACTATTTTGATGTAGTCTTTAAAACTGGGGACTAAGTGACACTTCATCAATAATGAAAACTGATATGCAGATTGTTATTCACTCACACATTACAGGAGTCTGATCTTGAAACAGAAGCCATACCCACTCCACAAAACAAGCCACATAGGTGGCTGCCAGTTGTTCTTTGAAGAAAACCTTCACGGCTGTGGGTGAATACACACACAACATTTGACCCAAAAATTGCTTTGTTGTCTTTATGGAATATTTTGAACAGACAAGAATGGCCTGCCTTGACAGAATTCCCTCTGTTAAAAATGAAGGGTGGTCTTTTATTAAATGTTGTTTCTGCATTAAAAAAAACTCATTCTATTTCCAGTTCTATTTGTCCCTTAGTAGGCTTCCAGCTAAAACATTTAGAAGTCATTTGCATGTATATGTTTCAGTGTATCTGAAACAGCCAATTCAGTTTTGAATATACTGTTGCTCAAAGCCAATATAAAAGTATTGGAATGTTTTAAAAAACTCATATGTGTGATTTCATTATATGTAAAGCGGCCTAGAAAGTGAGTATGTAAATTGGCATTGCCAATGATATTTGAGCTCATCATGGCCGTATTACGTAGTCATGAAGTCTGTTGTTATTTTATCATTCTTTACCTTCTTTATGTGGAAATCCAGCTTGGAGAATAAAATACATGCCTACTGTTGGAGATTCTGCAACATGCTGGGTTTAAAATCAGGACTCTGAATCCATCCAGTCTCCTTTGTAACAATAATTTCACAGCTCTGAGAATATCCATATCAAATCACCATGGGAAAGCAGATCTCTACATAAGGCACATGACGCCAATATAAACATCTCAAAAACAAAAAAAATTGAATTAATTCTTCCTTACCATAATAAAACTGGAAATATTGAACCAAGAGTCCTGTCTCCTTCAGAAAGGCATTTTTAATGGAGTAGAGGAAACGGAGCCCCTTTTTTCCAGTAACTATGGCTAGTTTGACTTAATAAGAATCACTAGATTGACAATTTCTAGTAACAATGATCAGGGACTCTGTAAGTCATGAATCAGTTAAATAATAGGATTTTTTAACAGATCAGCGAGAAAACATAAAGTGCATTGTGCTTAGTTCATTGATAACTGCTTTTTACTTGTTTAATTCACTTTGTTGAACATTATAATTTAAGCATAATTAGCTTTTGTAGATTATAGCTGACAACAGATTTTAGAGAAATGAATGTTCCTAACAGTTACTTATCAATAAAAATTTGTCAATCAGAAAATTAATTCTTCTGGTAAATGAGTTTATCTCTCAAGTACTGGTAGCTCTTCAAGTGGAAAACTGTTCAGAGTAACCTTTGGAAAATGGTCTAAACATGTAGAGGTGTGATATTTTCAAATGAAATACTGAAATGCTCATTTATTATACATACATTCATTAAGCATTTTATTTGATCAGCCATCTTATGAATGGAGAACTAAAAAACAAATGTCAGATAAAGTACAATAGCAATAATGTAAAGACAGAAACATTTACTACACAAAGCTCATGGGTTCAAGCAAGGTTTACTTTGTGTTGTCTGAGTTCTCACTTCATAATGGACTAGTATGACATATGAACAGACTAAAAGTTTGACTTTATTATTAGTATTTCCTTTGAGCCTTTCAACCTTCATTTAAAAAATCTGAAAATATAGGATGGCATATAGACGTTGTCACTACTAAAAATATGCTTCAGTATGTTCCACATTAGCCACTTTATGACAGCTGTCACAAAGCCAGAATTCATATGTTAAAATGACTAAAATCCACCTAGATAAGCAGAGCCCATTTCACATAAGATACAATGAAAGCAGTTGCAAATAAAAATGAATGGAATACCCTAGGACTCATTTCCTTGTTTGACATCAGTATACATTTTGTTAGCTACTGTATTTTGAATGTGATAATAACAGGACAGAGACCGAAGTTCCCATCCCTTTTAAATTGACTTTGGCAATTACACCCCTGGTATATACTGTTTATCTCTTCCTCTATCCAATATAAAAATCACACCTGTCAGGGAATATGGAGTTTTTATGCAATCGTTTATTGATTCATGACCGTGAGGAAGTCATAGAAATAAAAAATAAGGGAATAAAACATGGTTACCCAGTAAGTCGTGAGCAGCATATAGAGATAAAATTTATGTTAACATTGAAATGAAGGGGAAAATATCTTTGGCTTGGGTTTAACATTAGAGTTATTAGGGATTTGACTAGGATGAAATATAGAAACTATTAAAAACTAAAAAATATATTATAAATTTTAAACATCTGCATGTGTCATATATCCAGTTGCATATACTAATGGGAACATAAAAGATTTTTTGATTTTTTAATGTTTTAATCACCTTTCAAACTTTCCATTTTTATCTGATCATGTGATTTTCCATAGGTGGTGCCTATGTCATGGGAGATAATCTAGTTTAACTACATGGGAGGGCGATATGTGTGTTTCTGTTTTACCTTTGTAGACTTTTAATTGTTTTATCTGGTCCTAGAACATATCACAGACTCAGTAAATATTTTTTGTATTCATGAACGAATGAATGGGAAAAATACTTAATTTTGAGAAAAGATTTACTTTATAATAATCAATTGTTATAAATAAGCTCAACATGCCATTTGTAATTGCTACCAGTAAAAAAAAAAAAAAAGTCTACTAGGATAAACTTCAGGCTTCATATACTAAGATTTATTTCTCATTTTGACTAATTTCCCGAACCAATTTTGTGTTATTGTCTTTTTTTTAGTTTAATTTTATTCATTCATTTTTAAATCTTAAAATACACATTAAATGTCTGACTTACTGTCAAGGGCACTGAAGACTGATCAGAAAGAAAGCAAGCCTTTTCCACACACTCTTCAAATTTTAGCCTGAGGGGAAATATTAGCTACTTTCACCAAAATTCTATCTTATGTCAAGTGGCTTTTTGACCAAGGCCACACAGAGTCAAGTGTGGCCTATACTCTCTCCTACTATCTCATACATAGGGAAACTTTCAATTTCAGTATTTAGAGCCCCTAAATTCTCTGACGTTTACCCAGTACAAAAAAATTTGCATCCTCTCTACATCTGACAAAACAATATATTGCTATAAATGAGATCAGTTATATAAACTCTAAAACATGTTATAGATATTTTTTTACAATTTATTTTATTTTAGCATCATTAACCTACAATTACATGAGCAATATTGTGATGATTAAACTACCCCCTTCATCAGGTCCCCCCCACCAACCCTATTACCTTCACTGTCCATCAGTGTAGTGAGATGAGAATCACTACTTGTCTTCTCTGAGTTGTACAGTCCTCCCTGTGCCCCCCCACCTTATGTCTGCTCATAATTGAAATGATGATGAGGGATCCTTGATTATTATTTCCATCATGGAAATAATAATCAAGGATCCCTCATCATCATTTCAATTAATAAACTTTTAATCTTGATTCCCGTTATGATTTGAGGGTAATATTACTGTATGACTCTTTTCTTTTCAATGCCTACTTTTCACTCATCAACCCCAATCTGCCTCTCCCTGCTAGGCCACCACCCCCTTAAATACAAACCATGCTACCACCTGAAGATTTCATTTAAAATCCTAAAGCAATTCATTTCAATAGTGCCACTCACTCCTGGCCATCACCCCACACGTAAGCCTCCACACTCTCAGTCTTATGCCTTGCCTATTCTATGTACTCTCCCCAAGGCTCATTCTTATCTAGTCCTATTCCCTCCCGTCATATTTTCATGGTACCCTCAGGAGTCCTCTTGCATGGGAACAAACCCCCACGCATCATTCTCTACGCCGTCATACTCTAAATGAAACGTAGTGCTTCCCAGTTGCATTCCATCCCCTCCAGATTGCTCAGGGGAAGGCTGATCAAAGGTCTGGCAGATCACAGTGGCATTCTCTGGGTCTTCACAGCTTCTTTTAAAGTATTACGATTAGCAGACATAAGGTGGGGGGGCACGGAGAGGACTGTACAACTCAGAGAAGACAAGTAGTGATTCTATAGCATCTCACTACACTGATGGACAGTGACTGTAATGGGGTTGGTGGGGGGGACCTGATGAAGGGGGTAGTTTAATCATCACAATATTGCTCATGTAATTGTAGGTTAATGATACTAAAATAAAATAAATTGTAAATAAATAAATAAATAAATAAATAAAAAAGAAAAGAAAGTATTCTTCTTCCGCAGTGCAGAGCCTTTTATTTCTAAGAGGTTCATTGCATCTGGTTGTACCATTCTTTTTTTTTTAATTGAGATATAGTTGATATGTAACATTATATAGGATTCAGATGTACAACATAATGATTCAATATTTTTATGTATTGTAAAATGATCCACATGAAGTCTAGTTAACATTCATTACTATAGTTATAACATTTTTTCTGGTGATGAGAATTTTAAGATACACTTTCTCAGCAACTTTCAAATATGTAATAGAGTATTATTAACTATAGTCACCATCTGTATATCATATCCTCATTACTTACTTATTTTATAATTGGAAGTTTGTATTTTTTGACTACCTTCATCCATTAAGCATTCCCCCATGGCCTCCCTGGAACCACCGATCTGTCCTCTGTATCTATGAGCTTGGGGCTTTTTTTTTTTTTAAAGTCTACATAATATGTGAGATCATATGGCGTTTGTCTTCTGTTCAGCTTTTCCATTGTCATAATGCCCACATTGTCCATCATCTTTTCTGTCACAAATGACAAGTTTCCTTTCTTACAGCTAAATAATATTCCATTGTGTGTGTATGAATATATATATACACACACACATACATATACTACAGTTTCTTTATTCATTCATCCACTGATGAACACTTAGGTTGTTTCCATATTTTGGCTGTTGTAAATAATGCTTCAATGAACATAAGGGTACATGTATCTTTTTGGGTTAGTGTTTTCATTTTATTCAGAGAAATACCAAGAAGTGGAATTGCTGGATCATATGGTAGTTCTATTTTTATTTTTTAAATTAAAACAACCATACTGTTTTCCACAGTGGCTGCACCAATTTACACTTCCGCCAATAGCATACAAGGGTTCACTTTTCTCCTCCTCTTTGCCAACACTTGTCATTTTGATAATAGCTATTCTAACAGGCATAAGGAAATACTTCACTGCGGTTTTCATTTGCATTTCCCTGATGGTTAGTGATGTTGGTCACCTTTTCATGGACCTGTTGGCCATGTGTATGTCATCTTTGGAAAAATCTCTATTTAGATCTGCCTATTTTATTAATTGGATTGCTTTTTTTCTATTGAGTTGTATGGTATATGATCTGCAAATATTTTCTCCAATTTGGTAGGCTGCCGTTTCATTTTGTTGATGGATTCCATTGTAGAAGGATTTTGCATTGATGTGGTCTCACTTGTTTATTTTTGTTTCTGTTGCCTTGGCTTTTGGTGTCAAATCCAAAAATAAAAAAATCATCACCAAGACCAATGGCAATTACCTTCCTACCTGTTTTCTCTCCAAGGAGTTTACGATTTCGGATCTTATGTTCAAGTTGTCAGTCCACTTAGAGTTCATTTCTCTGTATGTTGTAAGATAGTGGTCCGGTTTCATTATTTTGCATGTGGCTATCCAGTTTTCCCAGCACCATTTATTGAAAAGATTATCCTTTCCACATTGTATAGTCTTGGCTACTTATTGTAAATTAATTGACTAAATATGTGTGAGTTCATTTCTGTGCTTTCTGTTGGGTTCTATCGATTTTTTTTATGCCAATGTCATAATGTTTTGATTACTATAGCTTTATAATACACTCTGAAATCAGGGCATGTGATACCTCTAACTTTGTCTTGTTTCCCAAGATTGCTTTTGTGATTTGAGTTTTTTTTTCTTTCTGTGGTTCCAAACAAATTTTAGGATTGATTTTTATTAACAGTGCCATTGGAATTTTGATAAGTATTACACTGAATCTATAGATTGCTTTGGGTACTATGGATATTTTAACTGTATTCCTACAATCCATGAGCATAGAATATCTTTCCACTTATTTATGTCATCTTTATTTCCTTATCAGTGTTTTACAGTTTTCAATATACAGGCCTTTTACCTCCTTGGTTAAATTTCTTCTTAAACATTTTATTTATTTATTTATTTGATGAAGTTGTAAATGGGATTGTTTTCTTAATTTCTTTTTCTGATTTAGCATATAGAAACAGATTTCTGCATATTGTTTTTGTATCTTGCAAATTTACTGAATTTGTTTATTCTAACAGTTTTTTAGTGGGGTCTTTAGTGTTTTCTGCATATAATATGTCATTTGCAAATCATGACAGTTTTACTTCTTCCTTACCAGTTTGGATGCCTTTTATCTCTTTATCTTGTCTGATTGCTGTGGCCAGGACCTCCAGGACTATGTTGAATTAATGTGGTGACAGTGGGCATCCTTGTCTTGTTTCTGATCTTAGAGGAAAAGCTTTCAACTTTTCACCATTGAGTATGATGCTGGCTGTGGGTTTGTTGTATATGGCCTTTATTATGTTGAGGTATGTTCCCTTTATACCCACTTTGTTGAGAGTCTTTATCATAGGTATATGTTAAATTTTGTGAAATGCTTTTTCTGTATTTGTTGAGATGAATACATAGTTTTCATCCTTCATTTTGTTAATGTAGTATTTCCTATTGATTGATTTGCAGATGTTGAATCATCCTTGCGTCCCTGGAGTAAATCCCACTTGATCACGGTGCAAGATGCTTTTAATGTATTGTTGAATTTGGTTTGCTAATATTTTATGGAGGGCTTTTCATCTATGTTCATCAGGGATATTGGCCTGTAAGTTTCTTTTCTTATGGTGTCACCTGGATTTGGTATCAAGATAACATTAGCCTTGTTAAAAGAGTTTGAAATTAGTCCTTCCTATTTTTTGAAAGAATTTGAGAAGGATTGGTATTAATTCTCTTTAAATCTTTTATAGAACTCATCAGGGAAGCTATTTGGTCCTGAGATTTTGTTTGTTGGGAGGTTTTTGATTACTGATTTAATCCCTTTCCTAGTACTCATTTTTCAGCTTTTTGCTGTAAAGCTTTTCATCAGAATATCTATTTCTTCATGATTCAGACTTGGTAGGTTGCATGATTCTAGGAATTTATCCAGTTCTTGTAGGCTATCCAATTTTTTGGTGTATAATTGTTCATAGTGGTCTCTTCTAATCCTTGGTATTCCTGTGGTATTAGTTATAATATTGCCTCTTTCATTTTTGATTTTGTTTATTTGAGTCCTCTTTCTTTTTTTCTTGGTAAGTGTAGCTAAGGATTTATCAAGTTTGTTTATATTTTCAAAGATAATTAGCTCTTAGTTTCATTAATATTTTCTAGTGTCTTTTAGTCTCTATTTCATTTATTTTCACTCTCATCTTTAATTCTTTTAACTTTGAGCTTTGTTCTTCTTTTTCTGGTTCTTTCAGGTGTAAAGTTAGGTTGTTTATTTGAGATTTTTCTTGTTTCTTGATGTAGATTTTTTTTCAGCTATGAACTGGTTTTCTGCATCCCATTCGTTTTGACATGTGTTTTCATTTTCATTTTTCTCAAGGTAATATTTTCTCTTTTGATTCGTTGTACCACTCCTTAGCCTATTTCTTTACTAACCCTATGTAAATTCTTCATATCATTGAGGACTATGAAAACTTGTTCACATCTTTAATTCTGACTCGAATTATTCAAAACTTTAACCCCTTAGTTCCTTGAATTAATTTTGATTACCTTCCCATGCAAAGTCAGTTTACAACCTATAAGGAGTATTTCATTATTGTTTTGAACTTTTCTATCTCTGCTATAGACAAATGTTTGTTTCTCCCAGATTTATTTTTGTAACCTAATCCCCAATGTGATGATATTTGGAAGCAGGGGTTTGGGGAGTTATTAGATCATGACAGAGGATCCCTCATAAATGGGGTCCATTTCCATTAAAAGAGACCCCAGAGAGCATTCCTGCCCCTTTACCATGTGAGGACACAGTGAGAAGACAGCTGTTTATGAATCAGGAAATGAGCTCTTTCCAGACACCAAATCTGCTGGTGCCTTGATCTCGGACTTCCCAGTCTCCAGAACTATAAGTAAATTTCTGTTGTTTGTAAACTACCCAGTCGGATATTCTCAAAAAAAAGCCTGAACAAGCTAAGACAGCCTCTTATTCTTACATTTCTGTATTCAATTCCTATATTTCTACCCTCTCATGCCTTTGTTTAATTTTTTTGAAATTTCCCATATGAATTTCTAGTATATTAACCTTGCCTCTTATTCCAGTTTATCAGCTATCTTCTACCAATCTAACATATACATACAGTCATACCCATTCTTGCCAAGGCCCTCAGCAAATTATCTTTCTCCCATGTTCACGTGCAAATTCCCAGCACTGGATCATGACAAGTGCCTCTCCTGGGGAGCCTGGCTGCTGAGGACAGATAGGTGCTTCCTGCTCCTTGCATGGCATGTTGTGATGCACTTCTGTATTTCTGCAATTTCTTTGTTCTTTCACCTGTTATATTTTAATCTTATGGAAAGAGGACAATGCCATATTACCTCTTTTTATCCCACTTCTTATCTTTTTACCATGATGTTTAGTAACTAATACATACTTAAAACACTCATTGAATGAATGTATGAATTCAGCCTCATTATTTAAAGGGATTCTTCAGGGGGAAAAAACAAGTTTTGTAAAAGGACAATTTATTAAGTGAACAATCATTCTATTCTGTCTTTGATTTTTTTAAAAAAAACAAGCCCACGTAGCAGCTGCCATTGGGGCTCGGCCTCTCCTCGGGTCCCTTTGCCATGTGTACCCGCTCTTGCTGGGCTTTCACGCCTAAACACCTGTGACTCTTTGTTGGAGGGCTGCCTCAGGCTGCATCGCTTTGCCTGTGCACACGGGGAGTCGTGAATGTTTAAAAGATATGTCCCTTTGAAGCCAGCCCTCAGCCAAGGATTTTAGACCTGACAGTTTAAATACTCCAGCACTCTAGCTTTGATCCAGGCTGCTCAGAGGCGTTTCCTACCACGTCTGCAGAGTTCCCTGCCAGACTGAGCCACAGTTAGACACGGTGGGGCTTTGCCTGGTATTTCTGGCTCTGGCTCTTTCTGGTCCCACTTCCCCACTCTCCTGACGATTCTTCCGGGGAACACTTCCTAATAAATCATATTTCATAAATCTTCCTCTCAGAATCTGCTTCTAGGGAACCAATATATAAGATAGCTACTAATAATTTGAGGAGGACATATATATTACATGTAAAATTAATAACATAATGAATGATAGGCCAATGACCATAGAAAACTGATTTAGCTCCAGAAGTACATGACTAGTTAAAACTGTTCATCTTAGGGTAGAGAAAACCACTTAACCAGGTAATACACATTTCTATATAGTCCTTCATTTGAGAAGTCAAGTTTCCTCAAGGGCTATCTTTTCCCTTTTCAGCTGCCCTTAAATTCTGAAAACACTTTATTGTAACTACATTCTTATACGTGTGAAAATATTTGATAGAGAAAAATAACACTCAGAGATCTTGTCCTTAAATCTTTTTGCATATCAGCAGAAGTCATCTCCATTCTGACCATCACTAGCTTCTCATTATTTTTACATAAATTGACAACTTTGGAATTAATCTAAATGCAGCATACTATGTAACAACCATTATTTCATACTTAATACTGCAACCTATAGAAACACAAGAACGGTTATTGCAGAAGTACCATCATTTTCAGTTTGAAATGGACTTTGTATCAGTTTCTGTGCTTCTGCTTCTCTGTCATATGCAGCTAATATGGAAAAAAATATGCCCCACTAATATTCAGCTCAAGAAATTTTCATATGCTATAGAACATCATGCAATAGTACCGAGATCAAGAAACAGAACCTTGTTTGCAGCCCAAGGTTCTCCGTTCCTCTTTCTTCTTTTACTTATTGCTCCTATCAAGGGAAATGTATAGCCTGACTTAACACTGTACATTAGTTTTTTTGTTTTTGTGCATAATAAATATGGAATAATAAAGTCTGAAGTCTTTTTGAGTCTGGCATCTTTTTCTTAAAGTTATGTATGTGATATTCATTCATGCTCTGACCTGTAGCTGAAGTTTGTTTTACTCTCATTACTGTGTACTTTCTGTTGTGTGACTATATCTCCATTTATTGATTTATTCTATTGTTGAACATTAGGTTAGTTCTAATATTTTGGCTATTAAAATGTTGCTATGGCTACAATAGCTCATGGTTTTGGGGTCAAGGGGCTTGTATATGTTTAGATTCAGCAGATTTTCCAGAGTGGTTGTGTTATTTATGGTGCCTTCAACAATATATAACAATTTCTTGTGTTTCTCATCCTTGACTATTATTGTTCATTTTAATCTTTAGGTATATTTCATTGTAATTAACTTTCATTTCCAAGATGACGAATGAGTGAGTATATATGCATGTTCATTGGCCATTTATATTTTTAATTAAAATTTCATACATATTAAATATAAATACAACTTATTTGAGACAAACCTAATACATGGAGGAGGACTCCTACATTAAATAAGACAACATTTCTCTGATTATCTTTTCTTTCAAATGGATTTTATTTTTTAGAGCAATTTTAGGCTTATAGCAAAAGTGAACAGAAAATGCAGTTTCCATATATCCTCTGCCCCCAAACATGCACAGCTTTCCCTCACTATCAACATCCTGCACCAGAAGCTACATTTGTTACAATTGATAAGCTTACATTGATACATCAAGGTCATCTAGAGTCCATAGTTTACACTTGAGTTCACTCTTGGTGTTGTATATTCTATGGATTTTGACAAATATATAATGACATGTAACTACTATTATAATATTACACAGAATAGTTTCACTGCCCTAAAATTCTTCTGTGCTTCCCCCTAATCCCTGAAAACCACTGATTTTTATTTTACTGTCTCCACAGTTTTACCTTTTCCAGAATGTAATCTTTGGTTACTTAGTTTAGTTTTAACATGACATCTGATTACAACTATTTCAAAATTTTAATAATCTAAGGTAGAAATGAAGTACTAATTCTTCCTGAGACATTTTAAGAATGGAGTCCATGTAATGAAGGTGCAAATATATAATACATTTTTGTTTTATAGTTACTGGTACAGAATTGATTAAAGTTGCACTTGACCATGTACATCATAAGTTCATGAAAATCAGGAACTGGTTTTCCCTTGGCTTTGCTGTTGCCGAGCCCCTGAGAGCGAGCACAGGGAGAGATATTCCCCCAAAGTTAAATCACGAAGCATTTTTATAAATTTGGAAATCCTTTATAAGAGTCAATGTGCTTACCAAGGAGTTATGTAACTTAAAAACTCAGTAAGATTATGTGATACAAGTTTTCGATATCGGTTGTCTTTTCACTCATATTATTTTCACTGAGCAATGCACATCATTCTTCTTCTATTCACTCAAAACCTCCCCCAGTTATCTTTGACTCATTTCAGTTGTAATGAAGGGATGTGAAGGACTTGTATGATTTATTAAGTCAACTATTGGACTGAAGCAATAATGTGAAAATGTAAGTGAAATAACTGTTGAAGTTGGACCTGTTAGTTTTCCTAAGAACTATTTTTTTAATGTTTCCTTGAGAGATAATGTATTTTTTTACATTTTTATAAGGAACTGAACAAATGGTTGTTCTTTCTCTGGTTGATTTTTCCCTCTGGTACTTTGATTCTGCCCTTGAGAAGGGCTTGCTTTCTTTCTCTTTGCCTCTTCATAATAACAATCCCAAATTCACAAAATATGGAGAGAAAATATTAGAAAACACATGAAAAGGAATAAACTGAGTAAAATATATAGCAAGATTTTTTAAACATTCAGATTATTTTCTGGTTATTGTGGCATCTGTATTTTATCAAATAGTTCCAGTTATTTCTTTAAAATTGGTATCATTAAACAAAAATTAAAAATGCTGATATTTAAAAGGGTATCCTCTTTCAAGTTAAATCAGAAGTTGGAAGTTGCCATTTATTCTTTCTTTAAATACTATTCTCTTATAGGAATTGGAAAAATAGGCTTCTAGTATACCTTTTATCCCTTTTCAATATTTTCCAAGTACTGAGAGAAAATACATAGTTTTGTGTATCGTATTGAATAAATATTCTTTTAATAACTATAAATGTAAATTATTAAAAAATTATGTTTACATGACAATTTTATTTAACCTTTAATTTTAGATGACTTAAGACTGTAAAAAGATAACCCACATATGTATTCACAGTAAAAGAAATATGTTAACAATGACTGCTGAAACTTTGTATCAAAAAAATTAAAGGTGCAAATTTGGGTTCCAGGTTATATTTCCAAAAGCCCTAGAACCCAATTTTATATTCTCCTCAAATTTATATAGCAACTGCCTTGCCTTTTCAACACACATACATCTCTGATGAAAGACTGTTATTTCATCACGTACAGATCACTGCTTCTCTCACCTAAAACGTTTTTAATCTTGCAAATAAAATAAAGCTAAGAAATTCAGAGAGTGTGTCCAAAATACTTTTAGCTCATTGACATTCCCAATGGAAGTCTTCTGTTGAAATGATTTCTTAGGTAACTCGTGATATGTTCCACAAACCATGAAAATATCACTGGGAAGTGGTCCATGCACATAGTGGAGGAGCAGAAAGAGCCGATCAGCATTACTGTAACGACAGGTGACTGCAGGGGTTCAGGGCAGTGGCATTTTGATGTGCATAAAAATAAAATAAAATCTGATGTTCACATTATTATTCCCAAATACCACTTCTTTATGAAAAATGGTATCAGATCATGTTTCTAGGAATGTATAAGTGAACAGAATAATAATTCTCCACAGCTATAGGGGATTCTTGCAATGCTTGTCAGGAAATGACTGCTGCAGAGCTTTAAGCAATGAAGAGATTTATCTTCTAAGGTGATGATTTTCCTGTTCCAGTTAGATCGAACATATTAAAAATGAGGTTAGCCACATGTACATTCATGTGTACTTTTTATGCATGGTCCCATAAAAATATGCATTTGGGAAAGACATTACGACTTCAATTCCTTGTGAAGACAGCACGACTTAATGGGCCAGAAAGCAGGTGTACAATGCACGGAGAAATTGCTCTATAATGGTGGTGCAGTACCATGGTTGGGCAGAATCATGGTTTTGTTTTTCTTTCCAATATCTCTGCATAGTCTTTTTAGATGCTCTATAAAATTATGCCCAATGATCCACGTTTTGGGTTGTGTCAGAGTATATTATTAATGATAAATCAAGCTACTGCCAAACCCAGTGAAGCTCTTTTGTAATGTTCAGTATAGGGAGCCCGGCATAATTGCCTTCTATGGACTAATTATGTTATATCAGAACTTACTCCATAGTTCTGTATGTAGTATATTTTGATGGACATTTCATTACTTCCAAGAAATACCATTACTATTTTTTAAAGTATTATGCATTTATAGAGTTTTAGGTACAGTTCAAGATACCTCCATTCAACATAATTTTTTATTGGTTAGAAAAACTATCTTTTGAGAAATATAATCCCTTTTATATTTCTAAATACCATAAAGATGTAATTTAAGAGTTTAACTAAGATGGCTTTAATGATACTGTATTTCATTATTGTAATTCCATATTTAGGATATGAACATAAAAGTATTATAATTAAGATCAGGCTTTAATAGGTAAGAAATAGCAAATTAAAATGGGTAATGTTTTAAACAAATGATGCTGAAAAATGAACCTCAACCTATAGCTGGCATCATACACAAAAACTAACTCAAAATCACTCAATGACTAAATTAAAAAATTTCTAGAGAAAATATAGGACAAATGTTTTGTGACCCTGAGTCAGGCAAAATATTTCTTAGATAAGATATGATTCACAAAAAGTCGTGAATAAACTGGGTGTTGCAAATATTAAAACATCTACTTTGAAAGACACTAGGAGAATGAAAAACATTAAGTAAACAGACTAGGTCAAAATATTTGCATAACATATCTGACCAAGGAATTATATCCAGAATACAAAATGAACTCTCACAACTCAGTCTGGAAGCAAACAACCAGAAAACAAAAATGGACAAAAGGTCTGAATAGACACTTCACCAGAGAAGATAGCCAGAAGGCAAGGAAGCCCATTGAAAAGATGGCTGTATTTCATAAGGGAAATGTAAGTTAGAATCTCAATGGGAAACCACTATACGTCTACTAGAAAGGCAAAACTTCAAATTGATGGCAGTATCAAGTGACTGTGTGACTGTACAGCAACGGAAACATTTATACGTTGCTGGTGGGGATTGAAAATGGGACAGCCCTCTTTGAAAAACAGTTTGTCAGTTTCTTATAAAGTTAAACCTACCCTTACCACATGACCCATAATTCCTGCTCTTATGTATTTACTCCAAAGAAATGAAACTTTTCTTCTCACAAAACACTGTATGTGAATGTTTATAGCAACTTTATGAATAATTTCCCCAAAGTGAACGTTACCAAATCCTTCAACTGGTGAATGGATTAAAAGAAAAAAATAACTCTATTATATCCATACAATGGATTTCTACTTACTGATTCATACAATATCATGCATACATCTTAAATACATTATGTGTAGTGAAAGAAGCCAGACTCACAAATTATCTGCATTGTGTGATTTTATGTGCAATTTTATATGTATGTAAAGGAAAAATTTTTAGAGACAGAAGGTAAATTAGTGGTTTCCAGGGACTGAATGTCAGAAGATTGGTTGACAAGAAAGGGACACAGAGGAATTGTGAGTGATGAAATTCTGTGTTTTGATACAGTGGTATAGTTCAATGACTATGCAGTTTTCAGAGCTCAGCATTTTACTCTAAGAAGGGTGCATTATACTGTATTACTATATATGTCAATTAGAAAGTGAAACAAGATCCAGGTGAAACAAATATTCTGAGTAATATGGCAGTTGCAAATTTTCAGAGCAATTTCCCATTTGTGAATTTATTTGATGTAGGAAACAGAGCACTATATGTCTCATATTTATTTTTAAAATTTCTTGATCTTTGAACAAACTACTTGTTTGTAATTATTGTTGCTAAACATAACAGCTTAACATACTTAAATACATGACTGAAACTGCAGTCACAGTTAATGTTAAACTTATGAGTGAAAAACTGTGAAGGTTATTAGAATATTCCTGTTACCTATTCTAAAATATATTATCAGCGATGAAGGGATTAGCTTAAATTCCCCTTAAGAAATAAACTGGCTTGGAAAGTTATTTGACAACTGCTCTTCCATGATATTGTCTCTCAATTGGAGCAGAAAAGAGGTAAAAATTAAAAAGGAATAAAAGTTGTTTTAAGCTTCATAGCAATGGGAGTGATATCAGATCCACGTATTTCCCATTTTGTCCAAGTTTTGTGAAGAAGAATTATAGTACATGTCAGGTGGAGCCGAGTGTAAGAACTGCTCAGCAGAACTAGAGGGAAAGGTTAGGTACTGATGTCTTTCCTCTAGCTTCAAAGATACTTGAGTATTAGATCAAGGTGTTTAAATATTTATTCAAGGACTTGATAGGAGTTTACCAACATTGGATCTAAATTAAACGGGAATTTGGCTAAAAAGTAACTGTACCTCACTATCAAGATTTTTTTATTAAGGTATTATTGATATACACTCTTATGAAGGTTTCACATGAAAAAACAATGTGGTGACTACATTTACCCACATTATCAAGTCCTGACCCATACCCCAATGCAGTCACTGTCCATCAGTGTAGTAAGATGCCACAGAGTCACTGTTTGCCTTCTCTGTGCTGCACTGTTTTCCCCGTGACCCCCACACCATGTGTACTAAACAAAACACCCCTCAGTCCCCTTCTCCCATCCTCCCCACCCACCCTCCCACACCCTCCCCTTTGGTAACCCCTAGTTCCTTCCTGGAGTCTCTGAGTCTGCTGCTATTTTGTTCCTTCAGTTTTGCACAATTGTTATACTCCACAAATGAGGGAAATCATTTGGTTCCATAAGAATTTTAGAACGATTTTCTCTAGTTGGTTGAAGAATGCGATAGGTATTTTGAAAGGAATTGCATTGAATCTGTAGATTGCTTTAGGCAGGATGGCCATTTCGACAATATTAATTTTTCCTGTCCATGAGCATTGGATGTGTTTCCATTTATTTATCTTTATTAATTTCTTTAATTTCTTCTTTATTTCTTCTTTTTTTCTAATTGTTTCTAATTATTTCTTCTTTAATTTCTCACATGACTGTCTTGTAGTTTTCAGAGTATAAGTCTTTCAATTCCTTGGTTAGGTTTATTCCTACGTATTTTATTCTTTTTGATGCAATTGTGAATGGAATTGTTTTCCTGATTTCTCTCTCTGCTAGTTCATTGTTAGTGTATAGGAATGCCACAGATTTCTGTGTATTAATTTTGTATCCTGCAACTTTGCCGAATTCAGATATTACATCTAGTAGTTTTGGAGTGGATTCTTTAGGGTGTTTTATGTACAATATCATGTCATCTGCAAACAGGGACAGTTTGGCTTCTTCCTTATCAATCTTGATGCCCTTTATTTCTTTGTGTTGTCTGATTGCCGGGCTAGGACCTCCAGTACTATGTTGAATAGAAGTGGGGAGACTGGGCATCCTTGTCTTGTTCCCTATCTTAAAGGAAAAGCTTTCAGCTTCTCGCTGTTAAGTATAATGTTGGCTGTGGGTTTGTCATATATGGCCTTTATTATGTTGAGGTACTTGCCCTCTATACCCATTTTGTTGAGAGTTTTTATCATGAATGGATGTTGAATTTTATCAAGTGCTTTTTTAGCATCTATGGAGATGATCATGTGGTTTTTGTCCTTCTTTTTGTTGATGTGGTGGATGATGTTGATGGACTTTTGAATGTTGTACTATCCTTGCATCCCTGAAATAAATCCTACTTGATCATGATGGGTGATCTTTTTGATGTATTTTTGAATTCAGTTTGTTAATATTTTGTTGAGTATTTTGGCATCTATGTTCATCAGGGATGTTGGTCTGTAATTTTCTTTTTTGTGGGGTCTTTGCCTGGGTTTGGTACTAGAGTGATGCTGGCCTCATAGAATGAGTTTGGAAGTATTCCCTCTTGTTCTACTCCATGGAAAACTTTAAGGAGGATGGGTATTAGGTCTTCACTACCTGTTTGATAAAATTCAGCGGTGAAGCCATCTGGTTTTTTGTTCTTAGGTAGGTTTTTGATTACCAGTTCAATTTGGTTGCTGATAATTGGTCTGTTCAGATTTTCTGTTTCTTTCTGGGTCAGCCTTGGAAGGTTGTATTTTTCTAGAAAGTTGTCCATTTCTTCTAGGTTATCCAGTTTGTTACCATATACTTTTTCATAGTGTTCTCTAATAATTATTTTTATTTCAGTGGTATCTGATTTTTCCTTTCTCATTTCTGATTCTGTTTATTTGAGTAGACTCTCTTCTTTTCTTGATAAGTCTGGCTAGGGGTTTATCTATTTTGTTTATTTTCTTGAAGAGCCAGCTCTTGCTTTCACTGATTCTTTCTATTATTTTATTCTTGATTTTATTTATTTCTGCTCTTATCTTTATTATGTCCCTCCTTCTACTGACTTTGGGCCTCATTTGTTTTTCTTTTTCTAGTTTCATTAACTGTGAGTTTAGACTACTCATATGGGATTGTTCTTCTTTCCTGAGGTAGGCTGTACTGCAATATACTTTCCTCTTAACACGGCCTTTGCTGTGTCCCACAGATTTTGCAGTGTTGAATTATTGTTGTTATTTGTCTCCATATATTGCTTGATCTCTGTTTTTATCTGGTCATTGATCCATTGGTTATTTAAGAGCCTGATGTGAAGCCTCCAGGTGTTTGTCTAGTTTCATACCTTTGTGGTCTGAGAAACTGGTTGGTACAATTTCAATCTTTTTGGATTTACTGAGGCTCTTTTTGTGGCCTAGCATATGATCTATTCTTGAAAATGTTCCATGTGCACTTGATAAGAATGTGTATTCTGCTGCTTTTGGGTGTAGAGTTCTGTAGATGTCTATTAGGTCCATCTGTTCTATTGTGTTGTTCAGTGCCTCTGTCTCCTTACCTATTTTCTGTCTGGTTGATCTGTCCTTCAGAGTGAGTGGAGTGTTGAAGTCTCCTAGAATGAATGCATTGCTTTCTATTTCTCTTTTTAATTCTGTTAGTATTTGTTTCACATATGTAAGTGCTCCTGTGTTGAGTGCATAGATATTTATAATGGTTATATCTGCTTGTTGGATTGACCCTTTTATCATTATGTAATGTCCTTCTTTATCTCTTGTGACTTTCTTTGTCATGATGTCTATTTTGTCTGATACAAGTACTGCTACTCCTGCTTTTTTCTCCCTATTAGTTGCATGAAATATCTTTCTCCATCCCTTCACTTTTACTCTGTGTATGTCTTTGGGCTTAAAGTGAGTCTCTTGTAGGCAGCATATAGATGGGTCTTGTTTTTTTATCCATTCAATGACTCTATGTCTTTTGATTGGTGCATTCAGTCCATTTACATTTAGGGTGATTATCAGTAGGTATGTACTTATTGCCATTGCAGGCTTTAGATTTGTGGTTACCAAAGGTTCAAGGTTAACTTCCTTACTATCTAAGAGTCTAACTTAACTCACTTAATATGCTATTACAAACACAGTCTAAAGGTTCTTTTTTTTTTCTCCTTCCTTTTTAATACTCCTCCATTCTTTATATATTAGGTATCATATTCTGTACTCTTTGCCTATCCCTTGATTGACTTTGGAGATAGTTATTTTAATTTTTGCATTTGCTTAGTAATTAGCTGTTCTACATTCTTTACTATGGTTTTATTACCTCTGGTGACAGCTATTAAACCTTAGGAACACTTCCATCTATAGCAGTCCCTCCAAAATACACTGTAGAGATGATTTGTGGGAGATAAATTCTCTCAGCTTTTGCTTATCTGGAAATTGTTTAAACCCTCCTTCAAATTTAAATCATAATCTTACCGGATAAAGTATTCTTTGTTTAAGGCCCTTCTGCTTCCTTGCATTAAATACATCATGCCATTCCCTTCTGGCCTGTAAGGTTTCTTTTGAGAAGTCTGATGGTAGCCTGATGGGCTTTCCTTTGTATGTGATCTTATTTCTCTCCCTGACTGCTTTTAATAGTCTGTCCTTATCCTTGATCTTTGCCATTTTAATTACCATATGTCTTGCTGTTGTCTTCCTTGTGCATCTCCGTGGCCTGAGAGACTATCTCCTTCCATTGGGGATGTTTTCAGCAATTACCTCCTCAAGTACACTTTCTATCCCTTTTTCTCTCTCTTCTTCTTCTGGTACTCCTATAATGCAAATATTGTTCTGTTTGGATTGCTACACGGTTCTCTCAATATTCTTTCTTTCTTAGAGATTCTTTTTTCTCTCTGTGCCTCAGCTTCTTTGTATTCCTCTTCTCTAGTTTCTATTTCATTTATCGTCTCTTCCACCATATCCAATCTGCTTTTAATACCGTCCATTGTGCTCTTCAATGATTGGATCTCTGAATGGAATTCATTCCTGAGTTCTTGAATATCTTGCCATACCTCCATGAGCATGTTAAGATTTTTATTTTTAACCCTTTCGGGAAGAGTCATGAGGTCGGTGTCATTTAAATCTTGCTCGGGAGTGGTATTAATAATTTCACTCTGAACCAGATTCCTTTGGCGTTTCATATTTGTATATAGCGCCCTCAAGTGCCCAGAATCTCTACTCCCTGGAGCTGCTCAGCCTCTGAAGTAATGTTGGGCATCACAGGGGAGTGCTATTAGTGCCTGGGGGGAGGAAAGAGCTGTTTCCTGCTTCCCAGTTGCTATGCCTGTCTCTACTGCCTGAACCAGTGGGCCAATAACACAGGTATAAGCCTCTATGCTCTGTGTTTGTAGTTGCTGTAGACAGTCTTCCCTCTGGCTAGCTTAACGCCAGGGTAGGGTTTTCCGGTTTGCGAGCCAGGTGGAGCTGGCCGGGAGAAAGGTGCAGTAGCCTGCCTGTCACGGAAGGGGTTCTTGGAACTGTGTAGCCATCCAGGGAGCTGAAGCACCTGAAGATTGTCTAAGGAGGAAGATTTCTTTTTCCTCTGTAAATATGAGAATGTATATGGCAAAGCTCCAAACCTGCTGGGCAGAGTGCACCCAGACAATTTTGTCTACCTGTCCTTTCTCCTGTGCAGCAAGCTCTGTGCAATCCTTGCCCCTTTAGCAGCCCTCTTGCTAAGGGCTTCCTTCTTAGGAAGTCTCTCAGACTGCCCACCTTTCTTTTGTCCCAGAGCAGACGGATATGGATCCTTGCTTTCCACAAGCGGCTGGAATCTCAGTCTCTCCAGGAATTCTGCCTGTCTTAGCTTTCCCACCCCGTAATCACGAGAGTATCATGCAAGCACCATGAATTGTAGGTTTGTGCTCCCAGAGCAGATCTCCAGAGTTAGGTATTCAGCAGTCCCAGGCCTCCACTCCCTCCCTGCTCCATTTCTCTTCCTCCCACTGGTGAGCTGGGGTGGGGGAAAGGCTTGGGTCCCACCAGTCCACAGCTTTGGTACCTGTTCCGTGAGGTCTGCTCTTTTCTCCAGGTGTATGCAGTTTGGCACAATCCTCTTTCCTGTTGCTCTTTCAGGATTAATTGTATTAATTATATTTTCGTATTATATGCAGTTTTAGAAGG
The DNA here is from genome assembly GCA_029783875.1 of Phataginus tricuspis. Classification (NCBI taxonomy): domain Eukaryota; kingdom Metazoa; phylum Chordata; class Mammalia; order Pholidota; family Manidae; genus Phataginus; species Phataginus tricuspis. Next base: position 20,591,351 of record JAQQAC010021848.1, on the reverse strand, counting down.
AAGCCTGTGTCTCACCTCTCATGCCGCCATCTTTAATCCTATCAAGATTTTTAAACAAGTAATGTGTAACTGGCACTGATAAGATGGAGCTGCAGTGAGAATGCAAATTAACCTAGTTCCCCTGAAGGAACTGGTAGGATAGCTAGGTATAAAATGTGTAGGGGCTCCAGACTTGATGGTTTCCTGAACTGAGCTGAGCATATGTATGCATCCCCTTCTTTTGTTACTAAATATGTTCCAGACAGCACAGGTTCATCAGGAGCTACACTGAGAGTCACCCTGCTAACCGTGCTCAGGAAACCTATGCTAAACTGTTGCTGTGCATGGTGTGGTATTTGTAGTCTGTATCTTTTCTAAAATATAAGGAAACATATTGAAGTCTATTGTCCTACATAAATTTGAAAATAAACCTGAATCCAAGATCCCTATTGTTAGTTAGAGCAGTATGGATATTGCAGGAGCTGTGGATAAGGAGTCACTTTGAGTCCACCAAATGAATATCTGTATCCATATATAAGGAAACTAGAATCGCAGTACAGAACAAGGAATATATAGTTGCTGAATAGCAGCCATCTAGATTTCTCACTATTGCTGAAGTCCCAATGAAGCAAATTTTGGAATGTTACCCAAAGCAACAATTATAAATTTTTAGTCTAAGCTTTGTTTACTATAGCATCCTTATCACACAGAAGAATTCTTGACATATGATACACACTCAGTAGTATCTGTTGATTAAATCAGTCTTTGAAAAAAATTATCTAATTGAACTCTGCCCTGTTTGGGACACATTTCTCCAGGAGTATATGAATAGTGACTAAGGCCATGTTAATCTCCGAGGAAGGGCACCACAGGTGTTGGTTCATTTTATGGGAACCAAGGCAGAGGCCATGGGAGTGTCAACTTGTGTGCACACTAAAGTAGATTCAAAGACAGATGAAGACCATGTAAAGAAAGAAAACTGTGTTCTTTACATGTTTTGCATCTAATGGTGTAAGTTAAAGGGTATATCTGATTAGGTGTAGAAGACTTACCCAATGCAGGGCCTGGATGAACAGATCCAACTGCAGATGTGAACTCCTTTAGACATAGTTATATATAAGGATACTCTGTCTGAAAGGTGCTGAGTTTGGGTATGATTCAGAGAAGTTTAATCAGGTGAGCAGGTTATGCCAACAGAGAGTCATGATGGCTGTTATCTCAAAAAGTAGAAGATTCTAAAAGTATTCTAGATATCTTTTTATTGAAGTATGACTCAAGTAAATGTATATTGTATGATGCAAGGAATTCTAAGAAGACAATGAGATATGCAGGAAAGGGCCACAAACAACTTAGCAAAATGGTCCTAAAGGAAACCTGGACACTAGGCAGACTGACCAGTAAGTGTTAGGGAACAAAGTGGAAGGAATCCCAGGCTTTATGACTGGAATAAGAGATAAAGGGACAAGAGAGAGCATGTCTTAGAATAAGCATGGGTTAGTCTGAGCTCAGGTCTTGTAGCACCAGGTCCTGGGAGTATTGATAAGTGACTTAAGACATTCAACATTCATGGCTGATCCTTTCTGCTAATTCCAGACCTAGGAGGGTGACCTAGTAGACAGATGATGTGGCTTTCAAGTCTGAACTTCATATTCATCTGCTTCCTGATTTCTTTTCAAATTCTGTCTTTCCCTACTACTCCATTGTGCTCATTTTTGGCCCACCATTGGCAGGCTTAGTCACATAGCAGGGTTCTACATCAAACCTGAAGCTGGGAATCAGATTTACAATCTCCACCCTCTCATGGTTGGGCTATTTGGACTATGGTATGAAATTACCAAACCACTTTATCATTATTTCCTTCTGGGAACACAAAACATCCATGAAATATACTATTATTTACCTAAATGCCAGAAATTGTCCTAGCCTTACTCTCTAAGAAGCATCAATGCAGATTATACTCTGTAAAACACAATTTAGAGATAACTTTGAGAAAACAAAACCATATGCTTCAGAGTGTGAAAATCCTTGTACTGGAGCAGAAACACAACAGAATTCTTACACATGTTCTCTTTATAATATGAAACAGATGAGCCTGCCTGCCCCTTAACCAAGGTTTATTTTTTTATTGAAGTAGAGTTGATATACAATATTTGTTTCAGGTATGCAACATAGTGATTCAACAATTATATGTGTAACTAAATGCTCACCATGGTAAGTGTATTTACCCTCTGTCAAAACAAAGATATTATGATATTACTGGCTATACACCCTATGCTGTATTTCTATCCCCTTGACTAATTTATTTTATAATTGGAAGTATGTACCTCTTGATCACCTTGACTATTTTACCCATCCCCCACCCCTCCACCAGTGGTAACCACGGTCTGTTCTGTGTATTTTCAGTCTGTTTCTGTTTTGTTTGTTTATTTGTTTTGTTTTCTAGATTCCATATATAAGTGAAATCTTATGGTATTTGTCTTTCTCTGATTTATTTCGTTTAACATAATACCCACTAGGTGCATTCATGTTGTTGCAAAGGGCAAGCTTTCCTTATTTTTTATGGCTGAGTAGTATTCCATTATGTGCATGTACCACATCTTCTTTATCCATTCATCTATCTATAGACACTTAGGTTGCTTCCATATTTTGGCTATTGTAAATAATGCTGCAGTAAACATAGGCATGCATATATCATTTCAGATTAGTGATTTTGTTTTCTTTGGGTAAATTCCAAGAAGTAGAATTACTCAGTTGTATGGTATTTCTATTTTTAATTTTTTGAGGAAATTTCATATTGTTTTCCATTAAGGCTGCACCAATTTATATCCCCACCAATGGTGCACAGGCTTCCCTTTTCTCTGCATCCTCACCAACACTTGTTATTTCTTGTTTCTTTTTGATATTAGACATTCTGACTAGTGTGAGGTGATATCTCATTGCGGTTTTGATTCGCATTTTCCTGATTATTAGTGATATTGGGCATTTTTGTGTGTGTCTGTTGGCCATCTCTGCAAATTTTTTAATTTGATTGTTTCTTTGTTTTTTTGTATTGAATTATATGAGTTCTTTATATGTTTTTGATATTAGGCCCTTTTATAGGATATATCATTTGCAAATACCAAGATTTATTAAAGAAGATACTGTTTAAAACTAACATCCATTTTCTTTTGTTTCTTATCATTGTACTCATTACAATGGTACATAATTTTGCTGGACAGGTGAAATAGTTAATCATATGTAGAACCTGAGCCTTGGCATTATGTTATAACAGACAAAAGTAGTTTTGTGCTGTTGGATAAGTGTAACAGCATTGTTTGCTTTAGCGGTTTCTTATGTTCTATTAGAATTTAGCTCAGGTATGAGATGATATGAGTATATGCTTCCTGGAATTGAAAACTATGTAAAGAATTTCTCTCAAAGAATCTCTCTATTCTTTTTATGTCTAGAAGGACAAAAATTAAAGTAATCTCCCAGGCATAAATTTAGAAATGATCCAATTTTCTACTTCCTACTAGGATTTCCCCTTTAGCCCAGCTTGAATATACATCTGTTAAAATAAACTTCTTGTGACCACAGCCTGAAGTATTTACAGATGATATAATCTGGCCGTCTACTTGTACTGTATTTCAAGAAAATTCATCAGAAACTACCAAGGGAAATTGTTGGTTATTTTCTGTGGTCACCAGCTTTCTGCTAACAACTTATTTCCTTCACAACAACAAAACAAATCTATCATTGCAACATTCTTAGCCCCAGGGCCTTCTATAGTTTCTTCATGTTGTGTGATCTGAAATATGTACCAGTTACTTGGTGAAATGAAGAGATATATAAATTATCAATCAATAGGAGTTACTCGTCCATCTAGTGACCTTACACATTTTTTCCCAGCCAGTTCATTATACAGTCTATGTGAAGATGTCATGTGACTAATATAATTCTGAAACAGTGAGAACAAGACAGAGATCATGGAGAGGCACAACGGAGAACTCACAAACATGCACTTGTATCCAGGAATCAAGGTAAACCAGATATTACAGCGCATGTAACCAAATGAGACAAGAAATTAGCAAGAGAGTCAGAGGTTTTGTAGGTAAGGCCAGATGGTGAATAAAGTATATTCCATTACCTAATGGCAAAGAAGCATAGGAGTCCGAAGTCTGAATAGCCAAAGCTGGAACTAGAGTTCAGTTGACATCTGTAGTCAGAGCCTAGAAAAAATTCTAAGTGTTCAAAAAGTTGTGAGAAACTATGTCAAAGGGAAAACCAGGGATTAGGATTCTTTAAACTGCTAGAATTCTATGAACTGCCATGGAAAGGATCAGAAAGTTCATAGGTATCCACTGTTAGGCAGCAGCTTTACCTTCTAAGCAGCTGTAGACACTTAATGCAATTTGTCTAGAATTCTGCATGTGACCTAATTTTAAGATGCTGAAGTGCTTGTTTATTTTTGCTTTTTTTGCTAGTCCCAAGATGCAACCTTTACCTTATAGCGTACACATTACTCATAAGTCATGACCTTTCTTGGGGTTTCAATTGAAAGACCAAGTTCATTCTCTTTGGGAGCACTTTCCATCCGGGATCTGGTTCTGAACACACGTGCTGAGCGTGGCAGGAGCTAGTTCAGGGGTGGCAGCATAGCCAAGGTTCCAAGGATATTTATATCAAGGATTAGAAAATACATGCATACTCAGGGAAGAATGGAAACTCAGGGTCATAACATCTTATAGATTTGGAAAGTTCTTTAATTCACATACTCTGATTTTCCAAAAATTAAGGGGAAAAAGAATTCTATGATCCCTGCCTGAAACAATGTTGCTTGTGTAATTCTGAAAGATTCCTTCGAGGGGCTGTCCCTGGGGAGTCTATTTCACAGTCTCATAGACTTAGCTCATTTAGGTTTTCTCTACACCCAATCAACACTTTCTTCAGTTTACCTTAATGAAGGCATTTCAATAAATTTCTACTTTGTATCCCATAGCTTTTCAACCCCAGGATGTCAAGAATTAAAGAACTTTCTGAAAGTCCAGGTCCTGAACTTTCTCCTAGACCCATCTGTGCACTTCCTTGTAAAATCTCGTTTTAGCCAACACCCTGCTAAGTCAGTTTAACCAGAACCTCTCCAAAAGTCCGTGGCTAAGGGCTGGATTCAGAGTAACACACCATCAGGTATAGCAGAGAGCATCTGTGGTTGAGCTGAGAGATGAATGGAAATATCCCAAAGTCATTCAAACCTGACGGACATTGTGGGTCCAGCCCAGTCAGAGAGGAAAAACCTTACAGAACAAAACGAGCGTTCAATTGAAGTCCCAGGAAAGGCCATGACTTATGAATCAAGTCTATGCTATAAGGTAAGGGCTGCATCTAGGATTAAGAAAAAAAGCAAAAATAAACAAGCACCTACAAATAAAAAGAAAAGAGACCTGGCATGATTTGCCTGCAATATGATTGCCTATCTAAACAACACATAATCCTGACCACCACCAACTTGTCAACTATGATGTTTAACATATAATAAAAAATTACTAGTTATACACAAAAGCAGAGAAATAGGACTTATGATGAAAAAGAAATCAGATTCTAAGATTTCCTCCTAGTCAGTTTGTGTGGCTTTACTGGTTAACAGTGACTTGGGATGACCAGTCCCTTGGGGTCACCTGCCGGCTCTCCGGAAGGACACACTGCGGGTCTTTTTCAGAAAGTCCTGAGGCAGCCACTGGCACCTTTCTCTCTGCACTCCTCTTTTGGGAGATCTGGCTCTTATTCTACACCCTGCTCCTGAGTTCATCTGTCAATTATATTCTTCACAGCCACTTGCTACTGCAGTCACCTCAGCCGAGGGGCAGCTCCCTTATTTGGCATTCTAGCAAGATTGCTTAACCCAGTGATTTTCCACCATACCACTTGCTCAAGAGAAATGCACATATTCTTGTTAGGTCAAATAGTGGAAGGATAGGCTACTTCAATAGGTTTCTCTCTCCTATCTCGTTCACTGTCAGGAAATGCCTTGAGGTAGAAGGGCAAGTTCTCAGCCTGAGCCTTAGTTGAACTGACAAGGAGAATGGTAGCATCCCCTTATTGTGGTGAGCTCAAACTACCTGCACAGCAACGCTGCACCCTTGAAGGCTCTCTCAACTCCCTCGCTCCCTTTCTCTTCCTATCTTCTTACACAAGCTGGAGGAGAGATGGACGTAGCTGGCATGATGGCTTAATGAAACCTGTTTGTATATATATATATATATAATAAAAATATGTTAGATATAAAGAAAATGGGAATATTACACCTAAAATATTAATGGTATTTATCTCTAGGTTGAAATTAGAGGGGGATGATAATTTCTGCCTTAGGCTTTCTGATCTATGCCAATTTTTATGTTGAAGTTTATTATTTTTTCTTTAGACAAGTAATTTTTTAAGTCAGATAAAAAGTTAATTTTATCTATGAGTCAGCTCTATCTTAAAAGCCATGGCACTGCATATTCTAGTCCTATAGATTATTGAAAAATAAAATAAAATCTGGGAACTTGCATCTTTGAGGTTTAAAACTCACATTTTTCCTTTCATTAACAGTGACTCAGAGTTTGGATGGAGAATGCATTGTATTCTATTGCTCTTTTGCTTTTACTAGAAACTTGGGGAGAAACTCCTGGACTTTGTGCCATTCTCCTATAGTTTGTGATTTGATCCTGTGTATAATAAACAATCCAAGAATTCATTATGTGATCAGTATCCCAGATGTTCCACAAGACTGGGACTTGAACTGTACAACTGTTAACACAATAGATAAGAAAACTGATTATCATTAACGACAACATATACCACGGACAAGAAGATGGGCAAATAATGCTTTGGGTAAAGATAAATGGCATGCTGGCTTATTTTGATTAACACTAAGATTATGTGAATATAAGGGAAGTATGACCCAGATTACTAAGGTAATTTCTTCAAAACAGTGATTACATGAACTCCATTTTAAACATGTATGTGGTGTTAAATTGTCCTTATATTAGGTCAGTTCCTCTGTGGCCAGATATTGTGTGTTTTAGTTTATTCACACCTAGGAAGGAGTAAAATATCTCTTTCCAAGGATTTACATGAGACTTTAATGTGATGAAGAATATACTTAAAAATATAAAGTATCATACAAATCCAGGTATATTAACCAGCTCAGGCTACCATAACAGGATACCATAGTCTAGGTGGGTTAAACAGCAGAAATTAATTTTCTCACAGTTCTAGAGTCTGGAAGTCTGAGATCAAGGTGCCAGCATGCCAGCATGGTCAGCTTCTGGTAAGTGCGCTCCCCTTGGGTTGCAGAAGGCCACCTTCCCACCATGTGCTCACATGATCTCTTCTTAGTGCAGGCATGGGGAGAGAGAATGACAGAGAGAGAAGGGGGGAGGGAAAGAGAGAGCGTGCACGTCCACGTGCCCCTGAGAGCACTCTCTGTGCCTCTCCTTACGGGCACTAATCCCATTCTGAGGGCCCTACCCTCATGACCTCATCTAACCTGAATTACCTCCCAAAGGCCCTGTGTCCCTCATTGGGGGTTAGGGTTCAATGTATAAATTTGGGGGGTGTGCATACATTCAGTTCATAACGCCAAGTTATTTTTATTGGCAGTATAATGTAATTGCATTAGTGTTTTCTAGAGAAACAGAAACAATAGTGAGGGAGGGTGTGTGTGTGCGTGCGCGCATGTAGAGTGCGTGTTTTACTGTAAGGAATTGGCTCACATGATCATGGAGGCTGGCACGTCCTCAGTTCATCAGCGTGAGTTGGCAAGCTGGAGACTCAGGAGAGCTGATGGTGTAGGTCTAGTCCAATGGGCAGCAGGCTTGAAATCCAGAAAAAGCTGATACCTGAAGGTAGAGTCGGGAAGCAGGAAATAAACCAGGTTCCCAGTGTGAAGGCGGCCAGGCAGAAGCAGGTTCCCCTACTCAGAGGAGGGTCAGTCTTTTTGTTCTATTCCAATCTTCAACCGACTAGATGAGGTGCACCCATAAGTATAGGGAGAGCAAGCTGATTTCCTCAGTCTACCTATTAAATGTTGATCTCACCCAAAAACATCCTCACAGAAACACCTAAAATAATGCTTGACCAAATATCTGTGTCCCATTTAGACTGACACACAGAGTAACCATCACAGTAATAAATGAACTAGAGGAAAAGAGAATTTGCAAGCTAGATTTTCCTGACTGCAGCAACTTCACAGATGGTACTAGGTTCTCTTCACAGGAATGAGCTAATGGGTAAAGGACCTGTCAGTACAACGGCTGACAGGTAACAGATGCACAGTAATAAGAATGGTGTTTCCTCACCTTATCCCTCTAGCACAACCAACCACTAATGAGTCCCTTGAAAAGGAAAGAGCTTTTCTTGTGGTTCATATTTGTAAGAGGGACAGAAAGAACAAGCAAATATTAAGTCTGAAAGAATCCTTATCAATACTCTTAAGTTAGAGTTTCTCTGCTTTTGGTTTCTTGTCTCATTTCATTCTTTTTCTTTTTAGTTTTAGTCACTTCATTATAATTTCCTTTTTTCCTCTCCCCTATCATTTCTCTTCCATATCTAATTCCCATGGAGGAATCAAATAGTTTTGGAACAGGCCAAACTCTTTTAAAATAGCAGAGATCAAGTGACTTGCTCAAAGTCACACTCTATTAGGAAGTGGCGGAACTAGATATAAAACGATTTTTCCTCCCTTCAAATTCAATCGCCCTTCTACTAAAACAGTCTGATTTACAAAGTCGATATATATTTTTAAATTATTATCTCTAAAAGAGGAATACCCCCCAGTGCCCAAGCCCCTTTAAAATTGGCATGCTACAGAGAGTATGTTTTATTGCCCTGGAATTTGAATTCTGCACTAAAGAAAAAAACAAAAAACAAAGAACAAAAAGCTATAAAGTATATAAGACATTAGAACTTAGAATTAACCATGAGCTTGCCACATGGCACCTAATTCCTAAAGAATTAACTTCATTTTATATTTTTATATAAAAATCTCACTATAATACACAAATTGTAAATTGAAGATGATAATTTCTTACAACCAGCTAAACCACAATAAGCTATTGAATTTCAGAAAGCTATTTACATATTTAAACTAATCTATACCACAGCTCCTGAAACACAGTTGTAAATAATTCTTAATTTTTCTGTAGTTATAAAGAAGTGACATGAGTAAATTATTTTCTGTTATTTTAAGATTATCTTACAGTTTTATATTTCAGAATAAAACTATACCTAATAATAACTAATCACCACACTTTATGAAAAAAATTGATTTACCCTAATGCTTTTGGAAGGAGAATAAGGGAAGAAAGGGGTTGCTGGGGTGTAATCAGTTATCTTCAAGGAAAACGTAAGCAAGTTTTAGCCATGCTTTGTCCTATTTATTTGGAGCTTTGTCCTATTTACTTCTGATTTCAAAGTGAGGAAAAGATGCCCTTTCTGTATTTACCTGGACATGCATAAAAAACCCTGGACGGGTCTGTGGCAAAGTCAAGAAGGGTGGTTCCTGATTCCAGGCCCTTAGTTGGGGGCTGGAGGCAGAACTGGGCAGGTGGGTAATCAGGTCGGGAAGGAAGCTTGTCATGTACACCTGTGCCTATTTTTTGTTTTGGACCATGTAAACACATATCTTTACAAACATTTAAATTTAACATTAATTTTAAAAGAGAGTAAATTACTCCTCTCCTGTTAGTTCTCACTGACATAAGTCTTTTCACCTGGTTTGCTAAGTGGCAGAGTCTCCTTCTTGATGTCCTCTTACTTGTATGCCTACCATAGACCTTGGTGGATTTGACCTGGTTTATGTTTTTGTCTCATTAGGGTATAATCTTACAGATACAACATACACAAATTTGATACAATAGCAGTGCACAAAAAGCTCAGAAGTTGTACTTAGTTTTCTATAGTGACGGCAGAAACAAATTAAGGTTATGAAATACGGCATGGCATCAAATATTCATTCTGCAAAGGTCCTAAAAAGTGATATCCCAGCTATTTTAATTCCGTTATTTCTTCTCAAAGACAGCTCTAGACAAGAAGTAATCTCACAGAGACAGACAAATCTGTATGGCTCTAATTTCCATATGAATTGCAAAATTAAAGAGGAGGCTTTGCGCCTGGAGTCCGTAAGATGGCTAAAGATGAGCATAACATATGTCAGGAGAACATACCTTCATGAAGCCGAGGTTTTGGGGGAGCACTGGGACCTATAGGGAGTGTGAAAGTATGGTGCTTTTATTTCCCCCTCAAATATGGAGCAGCAAGTTTAAAAAGCGAACACTAGTTTATGGGTGGACTTCAGTAGTAAAGCAAATACATCCCATTGCTTAATGCCAAAGAAAGAAGAATTTTCCATGTTCTGTTTTGTCATAGTCCTGTGGTGAGCCCTGAAGCATAAATTGTAGACAATTCCCACAGCAGCAGTAAGGCAGACAAATTGCCTTATAGGTTTTAAGGCATAAAAGTTAAGAGCAGATATAAGTAATAGCAAAAATTCATATGAGCTCAGGGGCTGAGTTATAGTTGGTATGGCAACTCTCACTTTGAATTTTCTCACCTTTGTGTAAAATAAAATCCTAGCTCTATTCTTCCCATTAATGGAAACACATAATAAGTTGCTTAGTGGGTATGAGACTTGTGTAGAGACCAGCCCTTGAATCCAAGTACACGAAATACTAAGAAGGCAAGGTGAAGCGGTTTTATTTTTAATTAAATATTGCCTCTCTAGGAGTAACTGATACCAAACAAAAACAAATGATCAGACTTATGGGGCTTATGCTTTCCTTTCAATTAAATTTTCCTTAGTTAGAACCATACATTCGCTCAATTAGTCATTCAACAAATATTTATTAAGCAACTGTTATATACCCGATGCCTTTTTAAGGATCGCAACAACAGTGAACAGAAGAGACAAAAATTTCTGTTCTCATGGGGCCCTCATTCAGTTGGAGTCCATGGATCAAAAGCAATGAAAGTAAGAAAAACATAAACCTATGTGACTGTTGCATGAGGGGCGTGAGGAGGCGAAAAGCAGCCAAAAGAGAGATGAAGCTCGGCGGGGGTGGAGGCGGGGAAGGTGTGAACATTAGGTACGTGGCCAAGGAGGGCGTGGTGGGACGCTGACTGCTGAGTGCAGACCCGGGGCACGTGAGGCGATGACACAGCCCAGGAAACCCAGTGAAAGGCCTGGACGAGAACCTGCCTGGCGAGCCAAAGGGGCATCCGGGAGCCGCCTGGAGAGTCAGGCAGAGGAGGAGTGGATGCAGTCGGAAAACCCATGGGGGCAGAAGGAGGTGCAGGGAGGGCTTCCTGGGCTCCCATCGGTGGGCGCGTGGTGAGGGGGTCGCGCTTACTCAGGGTGAGCTGGGAACTCCTCTGGGCTCCGAGGAGGAGTCGGCAGCCCCGGCCACGGGGCAATGGGCTGTGGCTGTGGTGGGAAAAGGCTGTAGTGGGGACGGTAAGTGATGCTGGAAGACCAGGTCAGGCTGCGGCCGTGGCCCATGCCGCCGACAGCCAGGGTGCTGGCAGGGAGCTGCTGAGAGGGTGCTTGGTGGGGGTGAGACCTGTGTAGAGACCTGCTGTGGTCCTATGGAGCTGTCAGGTCCCGGTTGATACTTTGATAGTTGAGCAAAAAATATCGGTTGGATGACTGGATAGATGATGGAAGAGAAAGAAGTCAAGACGCGGCTTTTAGAAGTCAGGTTCTTTTTGTTTGTTGTTTTTGTGGTCCCGAGTAACCAAAATAATGGTGTTGCCATTTACCTAGAAAGTGAAACTACAAGAACAGATTTAGGGGGAACAGATGAATATTAGCCTCTTGCTTTGGGATGTCATACGTTTGAGATGTCAGTAGTCATCTGAGCAGTTGGAGATGAAATGGGTAATCATCACCGCAGAGATGGTATTACAGCCCGATGGCCGGTGACACTGCCCGGAGGTGCCTGGGGGGTCAGATCTGGGCTG